>PVIR01006232.1:53438-67534 GCA_004026965.1 Petromus typicus | reverse complement strand
TTTTTTTTTTTTAAATCAGTGCTAAGGAATGTACTCAGGTCTTTCACACTGAGTTATACCCCCAGCCCTTTTTATCGTTTGAGACAGGTTCTTGCTAAGTCACTAAGTTATTCAAACTGTGTTTGAATTTGGGATCCTCCTGCCTCAGCCTCTCTGAGTGCTAGAATTATATGCCCAGCTAATCCTGTGAAATTTGGAAGCTGTTACTATGCTATTTGGCCATCAATATCTTCTCTTAAGTATTGTGAAGGATAGACAGACATATGTTTCATGTGTTAAATTTGATGATGACCAAATTTATTGGACGTGATGGTTATAATCCTTGCACTCAGAGGGTAAAGCAGGAGGATCCTTGTAAATTTTAGGCTAACCATGGCTACATAGTAAATTCAAGCCCAGCCTAAACTACAAAGCAAGACCCAGTCTCAAAAAAAAAAATTGATCGGCCAGAGTTAGCTCAGTGGTTCCGGCACCTGTCTTGCAAGCGCAAGGGCCTCCACACCCTACTGGGTGTGGAGACTCATGCCCAGCAGCAACCAGTACCACATACCACAGTGCTGGGCGTGGTGGCGTGGTGGCTAACGCCTGTAATTCCAGCACTTGGGAGGCAGAGGCAGGAGGATTGCTATGATGTGAGTTTGAGGCTGAGCTCAGGGACAGCCTGAACCACAAAACCTAAAAAAAAAAAAAAATTGCTGATGATACTAATTGAGTGAGATGAAATTGTTTAAAAGACATGAATGGCAAAAAAGTTTCTGATGATATAACCTGTTACCTTATATTCTTTATAATCACGTTTTCTTAATTACATGAAAAACTGTAATAGTATAGATTCTAGGCCTTGATCAGATCTGAAACCCAGTTGATTCTTCTGTACCTACGTAGCAGGCTCCTTCCATCTGATAGGCAGCATGTTGGTGACTGTGTTGTAGAAAAGCTGATTTCACTGCGCCAGTGAGTCTGTAGCCTTAGGAGAAAGACAAGTGTTAGTCAAACAATTACATTCGTAACTGAACTATATCTGGTGCCCATGGGAGTAGGCCATCAGGGGAGAATAGGACCCCAGTTGGAACCAGTTAAGGGACCAAGGTTGGCTTCCCTCAGGAAGTGTGGAAGTGTCTTGAGGTCACAGCATGCTGAACATTCTCTGCTCACAGAACACAGCAAACAGGGTGCTGCCAAAGAGCACAGAGGCCTTCCAGGGCTCGAGCTGCCCAGGTTCATGTTTAACTGCCTTCAAGTGGAAGTGGGAGTCAGACTGAAGCAGCATCCTCAGAACTGTCTTTTGCAAGAATCATTCTGGAAGCATTAGAGTGTGTGAGGGGATTGAGAAGCTGTCACAGGGGTCTGGTGAGAGCCAAGGCAGGGGCAAGGCCAGCAAGACGTGTAACTCTGGGGCCCTGCACGGAGTGTGGGTAAAGGAAGGCTTATGTTCCCAGCTTGCCAGACAAACCCAAGTGTGGGTCATACTGCCTCTGGTATAGGCTGGCATCTCTAATCATTTCTCTCTCTTTTAAACAGGGTAACTTCTTTCAGAATATTGGTTCTATCACCTTGTTTGCTGTATTTGGTACTGCAATCTCTGCTTTTGTAGTAGGTGGTGGAATTTATTTTCTGGGGCAGGTAAGAAGACTCCGATAATCTGAGTCTGGGAACTCATGTGGGGAGCGGGGTGGGGCCTGTCCTGGGCCTGAGTTTGCAGTTTCCCACAGCCTTCCTGAAAGGGATCCACAGCACAGGAGGCATAGCAGGAGCATGTGAGAATGTTTCTAAGTTCCCCCCAAGATATGGGCTATCTGGAATTGAGTGAATCTTTTTCGTTGTCCCCTAAAACATTCGATTTTATATGCAGATCAATATGGTCTTAAATTGAAATGTCTGAAAATACAGCATTTTGTATACTATCATGGTTTTCAGATGGAATCAAGGTTAAATGTATTGTTTTGTTTTTTAGTTTTTTGAGACAGGGTCTTGCTTTGTAGTTCAGGCTGGTCCTGAACTCAGCCTTTAACTCAGCAATTCTGCCTCTGCCTCCCAAGTGTTGGGATTACAGGCGTAGCCACCACTCCCAGCATTGTGGTGTGTGGTACTGATTCCTGATGGGCATGAGTCACCATACTTGGCATTGTTGTATGTGGTGTACTGAGATCGAAGTGGGGATCTTGTGCTCGCAATGCAGGGGCCAGAACCACTGAGCTAAATCCCCAGCCCTACATGGGTTTTTTTGTTTTTTGGTTTTTTTTTTTAGGTTTTTTGAGATAGGGTCTCGCTTTGTCATTCAGGCTGGCCCTGAGCTCAGCCTCAAACTCACATCATAGCAATCCTTCTGCCTCTGCCTCCCGAGTGCTGGGATGACAGGCGTGAGCCACCATGCCCAGCACTGTGGTATGTGGTACTGATTGCTGCTGGGCATGAGTCTCCATGCCCAGTATTGTATGTGGTTACCGGGGATTGAACCTGAGCCCTTGCACTTACAAGACAGACGCCGGAACCAGTGAGCTAAATCCCTGGCCCCTACATGTTATTTTTAAATAAAATTTTGCATCTTTGATCAAAGATTATTCTGAGTCTGTTCACTCAATTCTAAGTCCTCAACCTTTAAAATCAGTACTGTGGATTTTCTACCATTGTAAACCACATTACTGTGGCATGCACCTGCTGCATATTCTGTACTCTGAGCTTCAAATGAATTTTGCATTTACCTAGATCAGATGCACCCAGGAACCAGTACTTGCAGATCTGTGCCATGCATGTCCATGCATTAGTTTTCATTTGCAGAAAGTTTGCCACCCCCAGTGCTGGAAGCTGCACGTTTAGGCACCGGAGTGGCCAGCAAATCCGTTAGCATCAGCTGTTTTTTTCTCTTGATAGCTGAAGCCCATTCCATCTGAGTTGCACCTTTTTGACTGCCTTGATGGCACCGGAACAGATCTGTCTGTGCAGTTGTCTTCATTGCTCAGCTTCTCATCTCGGAGGAATAAATCTTAGAGAAGAAAACTGCAGTCAGTTGGGCTTGGAAAGTATAGCATTCTGTGCCCAACTTTTGTTGTATAATTACTAAATGCATGCTTAAATCAAAACTAGGCATTTTATTTTTAAAGTGATTTGGGGACTGAAGATCAATGTCCTTATTAGTTGGTTATAAAGCATTGATGGACATTTTAATCTTCTTGACTGTTCTCCAGGGGGTTTTTTTTGTGTGTGTGTCTTTGTGTTTATGTGTTTTATTTTACAGGCTGATGTAATCTCTAAACTCAACATGACAGACAGGTAAATCCTTTACACTGCAACACCCATGCGACTGCTGTACAGGCTGGGGAAATTTCTCCACATTGCTTCCTGGGTGTGGTACTTCTTTGTTTATTCCTTCTCCCCCTTGCCAATGATTTCTGCCATAAAATCTATTCTGAATTAATTTTTCATCTCTAAAATGAATCAAAATTATATTGACGTCTTTTGAAGCTACTAGTCTAAGCACTGCCAATTAAAATGATTTGATTACACTTTGGAGAGAATAGCTCATGCCAATTAACTGGCCCACTCATACACACACATACAGTGCACCACTGTCCTTTTATTATTATTAAAAGAGGCTGGGACGTAGCTCAGTGGTGCCACTGCCTGCCTGGCAAATGCAAGGTCCTGAGTTTGATCCCTGGTTCTGCCAAAAAAAAAAAAAAATTATTCATGGCTGGCTGTACTGGTGCATATTTGGTTTCTTTTGGTTTTTTGTTTTGTTTTGTTTTTAGGTTTTTTGAGACAGGGTCTCGCTTTGTGGTTCAGGCTGGCCCTGAGCTCAGCCTCAAACTCACATCACAGCAATCCTCCTGCCTCTGCCTCCCGAGTGCTGGGATTACAGGCGTGAGCCACCACTCCTGGCACTGTAGTATGTGGTACTGATTGCTGCTGGGCGTGAGTCTGCACGCCCAGTATTGTTATGTGGTTACAGGGATCTGAACCCGGCCCTTTTGCTTGCAAGACAAGCGCTGGAACCACTGAGCTATATCCCCAGCCCCACTGGTTCATATTTGTAATCTCAGTACTCAGGAGACGCAAGGCAGGAGGATCACAACAAATTTACCTAGTGAGTTCAAGGACAGCCTGAACCACACAGTGAGATCCTGTCTCAAAAAAATAAAAACACATAGTGGCTCATGCCTGTAATCCCAGCACTTAAGAGCAGAGGCAGCATTGCTGAGTTTGAGTCTGAGTTCAGGGCCAGCCTGAACTACAAAGACCCTATCTCAAAAAAAAAAAATCAACTGATTTCTAAGCCTTTTCTTTTTTTTTAGACAGGGTCTCACTATGTAGTCCAGGCTGGCCTCGAATTCATGGTGATCCTCTTACCTCAGCTTCTCAAGTGCTAGGGTTACAGGTGGGTGCCATTGTGCCCAGTCAGTCCCAGTTACTTGGAGGCAGCCTCGACTATATAATGAGACCTAACCCCTCCAAAATAAGAGGGCAGCTGAGGCAGCTGTGTCTCAGAAAGTATTGGATCTGGTGCTGAACAGGGGCCCAGGCCACGTGCAGCATGTTCCCCCACTTGGAAGTCCCAGCAGCATTTAGCCTCTCTTGTCCTGCACCCACGCTTGGCAGCACCACTTACAGCCTGGCTGGGACCTGGAAGGGGGGCTGGTGTTTTTTCCCAGGCACCTCCAGGGGCCAGCCAGAGCTTGCAGTCTAGCAGCAACTTAGCTATTTGGAACTAGAATCTTAGAACCCTTTTCTCAGAATATGCTTCTGAGCCAGACTGTAATACATTATTAATGTCTATAATCCCAGCACCTGAGAGGCTGAGGCAAGAGGGTTGAGTTTGAGGTGAGCCTGAGCTACACAGTGAGTTCAAAGCCAGCCTGAATTACAGAGTGAGACTCTGTCTCAAAAAAGGGGGGAGGAGCAAGGAATTTGGCTCAGTGGCACCGCACCTGCCTCACAAAAGCAAGTTCCTGAGTCTGATCCCTGGTACTACAAAAAAAAACTTCTTTCTTTTTTTTTTTTTTTAGACAGGGTCTCGCTCTGTAGTTCAGGCTGGCCCTGAGCTCAGCACTTAGACCTTCTCCTCTCTGGGGCAGGGCACTAAGCCAGGGACACAGGGCGCTGGACACTTGTTTGTGAGGTTGAATTGAAGCAGCAGCCAGGATGTTGGGACCGAGGGAAGCGAAGACTCGCCTGTGGATGACCTGGGTGAGGGCAGCCGCTCCCTTGCTGATAGAGACTGTCTCAGCTCCCCAAACCACACCATACAGAGCGACAGAGCCCTCACAGAGGGACCAGTCAGGTGTGGTGAAGAAAGGACCGTGGCACAGCAGAGCACCTCAGCCCCTCCTCATAATGGCCAGGTGACTGTGTGGATATAAGGCCCACAATTGATTGTTTTTTAGAGATCATAGGGTATGTGTATGTGTGCACATGTGTGATGCTGAGGTATACCACCACTGAGTCACACGCCCATCCCATTTAAACAAAAGTGTATTTATTTATTTTTTGTGCTACTAAGGATCAGGAATCAACTCAGGCCCTTGTACTTGCAAGGTAGGCGCAGTACCACTTGAGCTAAATTCCTGGCCCTAAGCAGAGTTTTGTTTTGGTTTTGGTTTTTTTTGAGACAGGACCTCACTATGTAGCCCAGGCAAGCCTCAAACTCAGCAATCCTCCTGCCTCTGCCTCCCAAGTTCTGGGATTACAGGCGTGAGTCACCATGCCCAGCACTGTAGTATGTGGTATTGACTGCTCATGGGCATGAGTCACCACATCTGGCATTGTTGTATGTGGTTATTGGGATTGAACTAGGGACCTTGAACTTGCAAGGCAGGCACTGGAACCACTGAGCTGGAACCCCAGGCCCCAAAAGAGAGGGTTGTTTTTAAGAGGTCAGGTTTCTGTTATAAATGTCGACAACTTAGGCCACTTTTAAGAAACACTACACAGGCTGATGATGCAGCATGCAGAGTACCTGTTGGAGCCTCTGCACTGTGGAAAACAGAAATGACCATGTGGAACAGTTTTGGTTTTGGTGCTGTTTCTGCTGGAGACATATTTTATCCTGAACACCTGGATTATTTCACTAGTGCAGTCTGTGTCCTTCTCATTAAAGGATGTTTTAAATTTTCATGTACCACTTCTGACTTTGGTCATAGAGGATCAACTTGGAAGCTCTCGTGCCCAGGCTGAGTGACCCTGAGACAGGCTTCTGGGAGACTGAAGGCTTCATGTTTTAGGCTTTGCCAATTCACTTTCACAGTCACTTTTCCTGGTTTAGTTGCCCAGCCAAAGCTAACTGTATTGTATGATTTATGCAAAGCACTTTCCCTGGCTTTTATTCTGAAAGTTTCAAAGACAAGGCCCCCACCCAGCTGCCTGTGGAGGTCATCGTGGCTGTTTTGCAGTGTTTACTTTGGTGCCCGCTTTCCTGCTGTCCACTCCTCATCTTCTTGTGCCTCCCAGTGACACCGACACAGTACATCAGCCAGGCCCCTTGCAGCACAGCTCAGACCTGACACAGGCGAGCTTAAGCACAGGAAGGAAATCCATTGGCTTGCAGGAATGAAGTGTCCCCAGGCTGATGGCTTCGAGCATGAATCCCCTCCTCACAGTGGTCTCAGCTGTCTCCCTGCCTGGCCTCCTCCCCAAGCACCTAGAGCACTGGTCTCTCCATGGCACCACTGCTGGCCCAGGCTCACAGCTTCCCCTCGGCCACCCTCCTGGGAGGGCCAGCCCCTTTCTGATGACCTGATAAAGCACTGGTGATGCCTTTAGAGTCCAAGCTTGGGCCCCAGGCCTGCAGCTAGAGCCCCATGTGACTACAAGGACACTAGAAGGTATGGCTCCCCAAGGGAAGATGGGGGTGCTCTTACCAAGACCAAAGGGTGTGGGTGCTGAGGACGGAGAACTGTGGCTCTCCCCCTTGCTGCATGTGCTGTCCTGGGAGTAGAGAGAGAGATCAGCAGAGTTGTGCCCTTTCCCTCACCCTCAGCTGTTGCTATGAGTGATGGGGGTGAGAAGAAGAGGAGGACAAGCCATGTCAGCAGTGCAGTGAGGCCCTAGACCAGCTGCCATGTTGGGAGGAGCTGCCTCTCCTGTGTGTCTCCTTCCTCCTCATGCTCTCTCTTTCCTTGCACAAGTATCTGTGGGGTGTGCGGAACACTGGTCCTGGGACACACCCATGATGAAACCATGTGCATGTGGTTATCCGTGTGAGGGTGGCAAGCTCTGAGCCAACGTCGTTGTTGTGTGCCTGGCCCTCTTCTGGGCCGCAGAGACCCTCGGGTGGATTTTCACTCATCGCACTCACTGGCAGCCGTCACAGGACCCCCAAGGCCAAGGAAGCAGTTTACAAAGAGACGTGTAATTAGCAAGGCAGCCGGATGTCTCCTCCCTCAGCACCCCTCTGCCAATTGGCTCACTGGAGAGGCAGTGGGACAGAACTCCCTGCCCCACGCCCAGTGTCACTCCAGACTTGCAGACTGCACGATTAGTGATAGTCTCTGGCTGGTGACTGATACAGTGCTACACCCTCAGGGTACATATTTTGTCCCACAGTGAGGAAGGGGACAGGCCTGTCCTTTCCACTGAGTCAGCCAGGGGACCTCACAGAAGGTGAGGACTAGAGAGCCTGCAGCTACACCAGGGGAAGTCAACAAGCGGCAGAAAAGAAATAACCCAGACTCTTCATGTGGCTTGCAAGGTGTCCTGAGCAGCCTAGGCCCGCCTCCCGCATAGGCCCCTGGGTTTCCTCCCCCCCACACACACCAGCACTGATGCCCCTTCACCGTGTTTCACAGGCAGCCAAGCTTGATGCCAGATTCAGGGGCCCTTGTTCTTAACTCTGTCCCCAGATATCTTCTTTTTTTTTGAGACAGGGTCTCACTTTGTAGTTCAGGCTGGCCCTGAGCTCAGCCTCTAACTCAGATCACAGCAATCCTCCTGCCTCTGCCTCCCGAGTGCCGGGATTACAGGCCTGAGCCACCATGCCCAGCGCTGTGGTATGTGGTATTGATTGCTGCTTGGCGTGAATCTCCACACCCAGTATTGTATGTGGTTACTGAGGATCGAACCCGGATCCTTCCTGTTGTGAGACAGGCACCAGAACCACTGAACTAAATCCCTGGCCCCCCAGATATCTTGCCCACTGCTTCCTGGCATGGAGCTCTTTGTTCAGATGAGTCATACCTTCAAAGCAGCCTTCCCTGATCCCGATCAAAAGGGCTCTGGGCCACTCTTACATGTCACCCTGTTTACTTCCTGGGCCCCACTTGCCAGTCCTAATCTGGTTTAGTCTCTGTGCTGTCCCCACCCCCCCAGTGACTGACAGCTGTGAGTGTTTGAACTGTCTCTGCGCTGTTCTGCTCTTGCCCATCAGTCCTCTCAGTAGCAGTGCTGGCTCAGTGCCCACGGCGTGGAGGGCCGAGGCCCTGGAAGAGGTTAGGGCTGGGTCTGGGTTGCAGTGAGTGCCACAGAAGTGTATGCTATTGAGGTGAAGCAGAAGAGGCAGTTAGTGAGTATTTGTTGGAGTGACACCATCTTTGCTAGGTCCTGTCTGTGAGTCCTAGGTGAGAATCAGGACTGGACATGTAGAGTCGTGAGGGCTATCGCCACTGTCTTGGATGTTGCAAAGCAGAGGCAGAAGCTGGTCCTGTGACACTCAGACAGCTGGGTGGTGGAGGGCGGGACAGTCAGACCCAGCAGCTCATGGTTGGGTGCTGATCACGGAGAAATGTGGCTGCTCTGACTAGCAGGGCTGGGCTGTGTGCCGTGTATCTGAGCAGAGGTTTCATGCATCACCAGCCGGATCAAGTGTCAGGGTTGGCCAGTGGAAACTGGCCACTCCTCACCCTTCAGGGCGCCTCTCCTGCCCCACCCCCAGTGTTCATCAGCAGATAATGTGGGAAAATGCCTGTCAGCTGCAGTGTGTGCCCTGTGTTGTGTGAATCATGGGGGCTGGCTGAGGCTTTGCTGTGTGGACCAAGTAATATGCCTCACAGGACCTACCTTCCTTTTCTCTTCCAGTTTTGCCTTTGGCTCCCTAATATCTGCTGTCGACCCAGTGGCCACGATTGCTATTTTCAATGCACTACACGTGGACCCTGTGCTCAACATGCTGGTTTTTGGAGAAAGTATTCTCAATGATGCAGTCTCCATTGTCCTGACCAAGTAAGTGTGGGACATGACAGAACAGAAGTGCCCTGTGACAGTGCAGACATTACGCACAGTGCAGCTTCCTGTGTAGCGGCTTGTCCCCTCGCCCGACAAGCCATCCTGAGCCCAGGATATTGTTACTTTCTTGCGGCACCAGCCACAGGAGCTGCTGGGCCCTGGGTGACTAGGAGAGCAGGCCCGCCTCCTCTGACCTGACTCTCAGTTGGCATCAGCACTAGCACCACTGAAAGCTTCATAGACTTGCCACGCATAGGCCACGTCCTCACAGCCTCTCCAGTTGGTGAGTCCGAGGTGAGCCCGAGACCCTCAGTCTCAGTGCATTCCCCAGGTGGTGATAGGCAGCCATCCAGCGATCAGCATTGCCAGCATTGTAGATGAAAGCAAGAAGCAGGGTGGGATATAGCCCAGTGCTAAAGTGCTTGCTGTGTCTGTGTGCGCCAGGTCCTAGGTTTCATGCACAGTGCAGACAAAAAAGCAGGGGATGGAGGGGGCCGGGGAGTTAGCTCAGTGGTTCCAGTGCCTGTCTTGCAAGCACAATGGACCCGGGTTCGATTCCCTGGTAACCACATAACAATGCTGGGTGTGGGACCCACACCCAGCAGCAACCAGTACCACATACCACAGTGCCGGGCGTGGTGGCTCACGCCTGTAATTCCAGCACGCGGGAGGCAGAAGCAGGAGGATTGTGATGTGAGTTTGAGGCTGAGCTCAGGGCCAGCCTGAACCACAAAGCGAGACCCTGTCTCAAAAAAACCTAAAAAAAAAAAAAAAAAAAAGCAGGGGATGGAGGCCCTACTCTCCCACTCCTACTATCTAGCTGCTTGCAGTGTTGTCTTCACCTCATGGCTATACAGTAGGTGTGTTGCTGGATGCTCTTGTGTAAAAGCCGCTTTGGAAATGGCAGGTCTTTTTCAGATATTGCCTTATCTGATAGGATCTGAGAAATTAAAGCCAAATTATAAAATGTCAGAATTCTTATGTTAGAATAAAAGGGTGTTCTGTAGTAGGAAGAGCACAGAATTTGTTTTTTTGTTTGTTTGTTTTTTGAGACAGGGTCTTGCTTTATAGTTCATACTGGCCTGGAACTCATTGTGTAGCCCAGTGTGGTTTCAAACTCAAAGCAATCCTCCTGCCTCAGCTTCCCAAGTGCTGGGATTATAAGGTATACACCACATCCAGAAAGCCCAGGGGTTTATGTTTGTTTTTATTTGTTTTTGTTGGTACTTCTGGCACAAAGCTTGGACCTTACACATGCTGAGCTACCTCCCCAGCCCAAGCCCAAGTTTTAAAGTCAGGCTACCCCAGATTCAAGTCCTATTGATGCCAATTGGCTGTTTCTTCTGGACCAGCCCTGTACCTCTGGGAACTCTTGGTTCCTCTGCTGTGAAGTGAGAGTAAGAAGGCCTCAGGCCAGGTTGTACTGAAAACTTGATGTTTAAAGATGACACTGTGCCAAAGGTACCCGGCACGGTTAATATGAAACCTCATCTTCCTCGAGCTCTGTCTCCAGTAATTTCTGCCATTTTGGTCTGGTTTTACTCTGCCTTTACAGAGCTTATCTAGTATTGCTTAATTGCAAGAAGTATTCACTAGTCTTAAAAAGAAATCAAGTTTTAGAGTATTTTTGTTACTCTGAAAATAATAATGTGTGTATTCTTCACACAAAATTTAGAAAACTGCCAGCAAAAAAGAAGACACACTTGTTTACTACCTCAAGATAATTATGGTTAACAACTCAATGGAAGTATGTACATATTTTATTTAAATGGGCTTATATCTCAAATAATATAATTTCCCCATTGAACAGAGTTGATAAAATAAACTGGGCTTAGTGGCACACATCTTATATCTCAGCACTTGGGAGGCTGAGGCAGAAGGATTCTAAGGGCAGTCTGGGGTACTAGAGAGTGTGAAGTCATCCTGAGCTACATAGCGAGACTGCCTCAAAAAACAAAACAAAGCCTGGGTATTTAGCTCACTGACATCGTGCCTACATTGCAGGCACAGGAGCCTGAGTTCCATCCCAGTTACTCCAAAACAAAATAAAAACAAAACAAAGCAAAATAGTAATAATCTATAACATTATCTTACTGGGTACTGTGTATTGCCTTCTTTAGATTACTACGATATGATATATTCTACCAATTCCCTGTCTGGCTTTTCCACATTTGTCCTGGCAGGAATTTCTGTAGCTTTGTTAGGAAATTATCATACATCATGCTGCAAGACCTTTAAAAAAATGTGATGGCAATATTTTTCCTTATCTCCGATCTGTTCTGAAAGCTGCTTAGTTCTTTGGTTTTTACTTTAATCTCATCTCCTGGTAAATACAGTGAACATTTGTGATAAGGAATTTTTCCCAACTTGGAGGTGGCATCATGAGTTATTTTTATACATTAGGAGCTAAACTCAACTGCTTTGTCTCTGATTTATTTAAAGAAAAAAATCTGTCAGAGGTGGGGCCTTTTCTGAACTTTTCCAGGTCTTGTTGCTGTGAAAAGGCCTAAGAATAGGAGATATTTGGAAGAAATGAGAAATGATGGTATCATTGTGCGGAGACAGAGGTTCAGACTGGAAAAGTGGCCTCTGAAGGCCAAGCTCACCTGTGATGATATTCCCTCAGCTGGCTTTGTGGACGGCACGCACCTGGCATTTGCATTGCCACCACCTCCTCCCCAGGGAGGCACAAACCGGCTCAGAGGTCACCTCACTCACTGGCTGCAGTTTGTGAGCAGCTGTTCATCTGCGTCTGCCTGTTTTTGGCTGGGCGCTCTGTGTCATCTGCTGCTCAAAGACCAGGTGGACTCAGGAACTTGGTCCATGATAGGTAAAAGTTACTTGTAGAAAAGTAAACAGGAGGCAGGACTCAAGGAAGGCTTTTCAATTTCGTTGTCTGTGCACCTGGCCTGGGAGACCAGAGGACACTTTGAGACAGAAGTGGGAGTTGGGGTGCAGTAAACCTGGCTCTTGTCTGTGTGGACTATCAGAAATCCAACTGCTGGGCACTGTTATCCTCGTTCTTGGCTAGGAGTTACAATCACATCTTACAGTTAAGAGGAGTATGAGGGCTGGGGATTTACTTCAGTGACACTGCACCTGCCTGGCAAGCTAGAGGTCTTGAGTTTGATTCCTGGTGCCAAAAAAAAAAAAGGAGTATTATTTCCAAAGTAATCTGACACTTTTATCTGCAACTCAGAGAACAAAGGACCCATTTTAAGTGCTATTACCTTCCTAAGTACCAGAAATCAAAGTATTATCTGTTTCTTTATTAACTTTAAATTATTTTGAGCTGCTGTATGTTACAGTGGCAATTTTTCCCATAGTGATGACAGTAGAAGAAACCTTACATTTTCTCCAGCTATTGCTTAAGAGGGCAGATTGCAGGCCAGGGATTTAGCCCAGTGGTTCCGGCACCTGTCTTGCAAGCGCAAGGACCCAGGTTCGATCCTCGGCAACCACATACAATACTGGGCGTGAAGACTCACCCCAGCAGCAATCAGCACCACATACCACAGTGCCGGGTGTGGTGGCTCACGCCTGTAATCCCAGCACTTGGGAGGCAGAGGCAGAAGGATTGCTGTGATGTGAGTTGGAGGTTGAGCTCAGTGTCAGCCTGAACTACAAAATGAGACCCTGTGTCAAAAAAAAAAAAAAGAGTGCAGAGTGGGTCTGCTGTTTAGTCGAGTTAGACTCTCTATAAACAGAGTTACTCTGTGTGAAAAAGAAAGCAGCAAAAGAAGCCTGTGGTCAGCTGGGGGGGGGGAGTGTATGACCCGCATGCATGCTTCACAGTTCCCTGTGGTGACCCATAGGTGACAGTGGCCTGTCAGAGCGCTTCTCCAAGGAGAGCCTTGTGAGCTCCTCACAGTCCCCAAGATGAGCTGTTAACTTGTGATATGTAGAGAAAAAAAGGGGGAAGGTGGAGATGGTGTATTCAGGAGTCTAGAAAACTTGTGTGAGGGGCCAGAAATTTATCTCAGTGGTTCCAGTGTCTGCCTTGCAAGCGCAAATCCTGAGTCTGATCCCCAGTAACCACATACCACAATGCCAGACATGATGTCTCATGCTTATAATCCCAGCATTCAAGAGGCAGAGGCAGGAGGATTGCTGTGAGTTTGAGGCTTACCTGGGCTACATAGTGAGCTCAGGGCCAGCCTGAACTACAAAAGCGAGACCTTGTCTCAAAAAAGAAAAATAAAAACTTGCGTGAAGAAAAGCCTTCTCAGAACCTGTGTTATATTATCCTGAGCTAGGCATCTCCATGAAAGGCTTCCACGGGTCTTGTACAAGCTTCCCTTTTGTCAGATTATTCTGGTTGAAAGTGAAATGAGGAGAGCTGAGTACACCTGTAGTCCCGGCACTCAGAGACTAAGGCAGGAGGATCGCCAAGATTTGATGCCAGCGTGGGATACAGAGTTAACTCAGTGCCAACCTGGACTGCATAATGAACTTCTGTCTCATAAAAGAAACAGAACAGAAATGAAATGGTGAAGCTGAATATTGCTATTGACAATTCTTGGTTTTATTTACTGCCTCAGTAACAACACATTGAGTGTCTGAAGCATGCTGTGCTGTGCTGTAGGACATGGACAGATGGATCCAGACAGATGGACGGAGGCTTGGTCCTTGGGGAATGATCTGCTGTAGTTTTCGCATGTAGTAGAGAAGGCAGGCCCATGAGGACCTGTAAATGGGGTGCCTGCGTGAGGGTCGACAGCTGTCCTGAGGTAGCGTCACTGACTGGCTCTTGATCAGGAAACAGATGGGAGAGTTAGCCAGTGCCAGGGGTGACCCATACGCTGGCCCAGGGACAGTGACCCACCCGGAATGGGGAGGTCAGAGAGGTGAGGCTGGCAGCTCATGCTAAGATGGGCTGCCTCGAGGAGTGTGGGACCGGCCGGGAACAGACCAGATGTGCATTTTTTTTTTTTTTTTTTTTT
>PVIR01006232.1:0-53338 GCA_004026965.1 Petromus typicus | reverse complement strand
TGTGTGGTTACTGGAATCAAATCTGGGGCCTTGCATTTGCAAGGCAGGCGCTGGAACCACTGAGCTAAATTCCCGGCCCCCAGGTGTGCATTTTAAAGAGGTCACTTGGGCTGGTGAGTTAAGACCACATGAGCAGCAAGACAGGGGTGACCATAGCAAGTCGCCAAGAGGGGCAGAGACATGGACATAGTTGAGAGTTGAGAACTGGATGGGGGAGTGACATGGGGACAGGAGGGCGGGACTGAATCTGGAGGATTGAGTGGGCGGAGGATATTTATGGCAATAGCTTCAGGTAGGTGGCATGACGCTTCCCTCTGGAGATAAAACAGGAAATTATATTTAGTGGCTTCTGACATTTTTCTTTGTTCAGTTTCAGTGAAAAGAAAGTTTCTTCCATTCTTCCTCCTTAATGCCCCCAAGTCTCCCTTTTGGCCAAAACCCCCTGACGCTGCTTCCACCTGACTTGTAGCCAGGGCTGCAGCCTAAGATTTCCCCTTGGCCTCCCTGGGCTGAAACCCGCTTCCTGTTGGCTCCAGGCCTTCGGGGTGAGACCCCAGCACCACCCCCTGGTGCTGCATCCCATGAGAGCCGCACTAACCTGTGTGTGTGAACGTCCACATGCGCCCTCTGCCTGCTTGGGCTCCCTGTCTCCCCGCTTTTGGATTGTGCTCCCCCCAGTGCGGGGTGCCTTCCCTCATTTCTTTGAAACCTGGTGAATTCTCCCTTCCTCCAAACTGACATTCGCTCTCATCTTGCTTTTCTCTGTCATTCTTCTTAGCGGAGCTCTTTCAAGGCACAGACGATGCTCTCATCTCTAAACCCCAGAAATCTTAAAGGGACAAACTTAGTGAGCAAATAAACATCTAACTGACTGAGTGATGAAATGAATGAAAGAGCAAATAAACAAGGAATAAGCTGTTCATGAATTAATGCCCGAGAACTTTGTCTATAACATTTTAACTTCTTTCTGTTTTCTGTTTCCTAGCACAGCTGAAGGTTTAACAAGAAAAAATATGTCAGATGTCAGTGGGTGGCAAACGTTTTTACAAGCCCTTGGCTACTTCCTCAAAATGTTCTTTGGCTCCGCAGCACTTGGCACTCTGACGGGCTTAATTTCTGCATTAATATCCTTTTAATGTGAAGAACACGTGGCACAGAGGAGACTCCTCTTGATTACATCCGGCTCCAGCTATATTCTCCCGTTCTCTAGGGGCCAGTTTTAATCTGAGGTTTTGTTTGAAGGAGGAATTCTATGCCGCGTTCTGGTTTGAGAAGCACTCTGGTTTAAACTCAAGGATTTTTAAATTGAGTATATGAAATGTAGCATGTCACTTTTCAAAGGTAAGAAGCACATCCACCGCTGGATCTGAGGTAGACTTGGGGACCTTCCCAGTTACTAGAGGCCGGTCACCATTTTCACCTGACTTTCCTTTCCCACTGTCTCTGTTTGCTCCTTTGAAAAACTGGGGATTAAATTTTCTCTGAAATTGAAATTGAAAAAAAATCTTTGCCCCACTAAGCATGATTGTCTTAAAGGACTGGAGAAGGGGCTTCCAGAGTGAGCTCCACTGAAGCTATTTTCAGATTTTGTTGCTTAACAACCCATAAGCTTTTCCAACCAGAAAAGGAAAGGCTTCTTAAGGCAATGACACCTTTACTGCCTTTGAAAATTCATCGTGTTTAAAATAGAGACAGGCACCAGACCACCTCTGCGTGTGCCTGGGCTGCGTCCCCAGGACATGGCCGCCTGGCCCCTCTGCCTGAGCAGTTTGCCTCACAGATGGCCAGAAAAGGCTTTCCTGGCTACAGGCCTGTTTTTCTGTCATTCTGTTAAGTTTTCCCACCAGCTCCTTTGTCCAGAAGTTAAAAGCTCTATTGAGTTGGCTGACAGCTTTTCATATTGTACCAATAAACAGAACGGAAGAGAAGAGAAAACTCTTTCCAGTTCGGTGTTTTACTCCATATTTATCTTTTTCAGAAACCCTGTATTGTGGTGAAGCCAAGTAAATGGGGACTCTCAGCCCCAGAACGGGCTTTGTTTGCAGTATCTGAATATATGAAGCCTGCTTCCACGGGGCACTGAGTGTGGAAATGGCCAGTCACAGGGGCGATGGTCCCTCAGTAGGACATTGGATCCCTACAAGGCAAGATGTTGGCTGCCTTGGCTGATCTCTCCTGGTGTCCTGTGAGGTGGTAGGTAAAGGATTTAGCACTGCAGTCCATCCTCAGCACGTCTGCGGCCCCGGCCTGGCCAGCACATCCCCGTCCTCTGCACTGGCTTTTGTTTCTCCTTCAGTACTGTGGATGGAATCACGAGCCTTCCGCGTGTGAGGCAAGTGCTATAGCACTGAGCTCATTCTCAGCCCATATGTCAGCATTTATAAGGACTCGACTTAGGCTGATTTCCATTTCCTCCCACCATTTGTCTCAAGACTTCTTAAGTGTTTTGTCAGATTCAGCTTTGTTGGAGAGTTTTTTCATGGTGCCAGAGATCAAACTTGAGCCCTCGTCCTTTCAAGGCAGGCACAGTACCATTTGAGCCAGCTCCCCAGCCCAGATTCAGTTTTTTTTTTTTTTTCAATAACCGTCTCCAGGGGACCGGGAATTTAGCTCAGTGGTTCTGGTGCCTGTCTTGCAAGTGCAAGGACCCCGGTTCAATCCTTGGTAACCACATACAATACTGGATGTGGAGACTCACACCTAGCAGCAATCAGTACCACATACCACAGTGCCAGGCATGGTGGCTCACGCCTGTAATCCCAGCACTTGGGAGGCAGAGGCAGGAGGACTGCTGTGATGTGAGTTTGAGGCTGAGCTCAGGGCTAGCCTGAACCACAAAAACGAGATCCTGTCTCAAAAAACGTAAAAATAAATAAATAACCGTCTCCATACAAGGGAAAAATTCTGTAATAAATCTTCAGTTATAACCTTAACATACTCAGTCTTTTGTTTATATGTTTGGGAGTCAGCAGTGACATCTCTGCATCTCTCCGCAAGCGTTGCAGAGCCTTTTTCCTTGACAGTTGCCATTTACGTGTTAAAGCACATTGATTTGAGGAAAACACCTTCCTTGGAGTTTGGCATGATGATCATTTTTGCCTATCTGCCATATGGGCTCGCAGAAGGGATCTCACTCTCAGGTAAGCGACAGAGGCCTAGATGTGCTGTGGCAATGGCTTGTCTTGCCTAGTGAAGGAGCTTTTGTTAGGTCACTTTGTGTCATGCGAGACTGTCACATGTCAAAAGAACTTAGGTGACAATAGGGACTTGTTGGTTCCCAGGGGATAATACTCTGGATTCAGGCCTGCTTGGGCGTCGGGGATCAGTACTCACAACACAGTCAATGTATCACAGTCACAATTCTCTTTTTTCTGTCGTTGATCTTCCTCCATCCTGTGGGGCTCCGTCTGAAGTTGGTAGCCTGTGAGAAGGAAGTACTCTAAAGATTTCTGTTTTATTGATAAGAAAACCTGAGGTTGAGAGAAATTAATACATTGACCTAAGGTCCTAGCTAGAATTGGAACAACTACTCAATAATTGGTTGTCTTCACTCAAGAACTGATACTCAGGCCAGGTATGGTGACATATGGCTATAAGCCCAACACTCAAAAGGCTAGAGCAGAGTTGCCATGAATTCAAGGCGAGCCTGTGCTACAAAGTGAGTTCAAGGGCAGCCTGAACTATATAATGAAACCCTGACTCAAAAACTATAATAGCTGCACCTGCCTTGCAAACACAGGGTTCTGAGTTTGATCTCCTCTGCAAAAAAAAAAAAAAAACTGATGCTGGCACCAGGCAAGGTGGTACAAACCTGTAATCCCAGCACTGAGGAAGCCAAGCCAAGAGGATGGCAGGCTGGCAGGCTGGGCTACACAGCAAGTTCAAAGCTACCTGGATTACATAACCAGCATCCTTCTTGTCCCCTGAAGAATCTCTGGACTGTGGACATTTTTATGTTTTCATTCATGTTGGGTAAATGTCTCATCATTAGGTCATTGGGTCATTTGGTAATTATATACTTTATTAGAAACTGCCAAGTGTCTTTCAAAGTCTGTCGTTTTTCTGTTCCACCAGAACGTGAGAGCAATCCAGTTGCGCCACAGCACTTGTTTTAATTTTTATTTTATTTTATTTTATTTTGTTTTGTTTGCTTGTTTGTTTTGGTCCTAGGGACTGAACTCAGGACCTTATACTTGGGAGGCAGGTGTGGCCCCACCGACCTAAATCCCCAGCCCTGTTTTAATTTTTTAAAAGTTTAGTTATCCTGGCTGATGTTAGCAATTCTTTTTAAATGTATTCTGGCATGAGCATCTTTATATTCTCCTTGGAAGCCCTTTTATTGTTGTTTTTGTAGGGTTTTTTTTAATTTGAATTTTTTTTTTTAGGTTTTTTGAGACAGGGTCTCGCTTTGTAGTTCAGGCTGTCCCTGAGCTCAGCCTCAAACTCACATCACAGCAATCCTCCTGCCTCTGCCTCCCGAGTGCTGGGATTACAGGCGTGAGCCACCACGCCCGGCACTGTGTTATATGGTACTGGTTGCTGCTGGGCATGAGTCTCCACGCCCAGTATGGTATGTGGTTACTGGGGATCGAACCCGGGTCCTTGCACTTGCAAGACAGGTGCCGGAACCACTGAGTTAAATCCCCAGCCCCTTAATTTGAATCTTTATCAGTACGTTATGTATACACATCATACTTGCACTCAACATTGAGAATTTGTACCAGTGTATGACACCACTTAATTCTCATTTTTTTCCCATTCCCCTATCCTCCCTACAACACTCTGCCCCCAGTATACATAAGCTTTGTTTCCTTTTTAAAATTACCATCACATTATTTTTCTCCTCATTACTTACCCCTACACCCCATTTCCTTTTGAATATTTTCTATTTCACACTATCTATTATATATTCTAGAACTCATTTACATCTTCATTTTCTCATACCAGAGAAAAGATACGATATGTACACATCTGTGACTTATTTATTTCACTTATGAGTATGTCCTCAAGGTACATCTACTTGAGTATAAATGCCTCAAACTTATCATTCTTTATGGCAGAGGAATCCTCCGTTTTATAGAAGAACTACATTTTTATCCAGTCTCCAGTTGATGGGCATTTGGGTTGTTTCCAAGATTTAACTATCACACACTGAGCTGCTATAAACATGGGTGTACAGACATCGCTGTTATACAAATCTTT
Source organism: Petromus typicus (assembly GCA_004026965.1). Classification (NCBI taxonomy): domain Eukaryota; kingdom Metazoa; phylum Chordata; class Mammalia; order Rodentia; family Petromuridae; genus Petromus; species Petromus typicus. The sequence continues at coordinate 48,136 of PVIR01006232.1, read as the reverse complement.
CAATTCTTTTGTGTGTATACCTAGCTGGGGAATAGTAGGGTCAAAAGGGACCTCTAGATTGCTGTGATGTGAGTTTGAGGCTGAGCTCAGGGCCAGCCTGAACCACAAAAGCGAGACCCTGTCTCAAAAAAAAAAGGGACCTCTAATCCTAGTTTTTTGAGGAATCTCCACATTGATCTCCACAATGATTGCATCAGTCTGCATTGCCACTAACAATGCCCAAATGCCTTGCCGGCATTTGTTGCTAGCTAATTTCAAGATAGCAGCCATTCTTTGTGGAATGGTTTTGGTTTTGATATGAATATATAGCTTTGTCATATTTAGTAAATTTTACTTATTTATTTAAAATTTTTTTTCAGTTCTTCCTCTCCTTTCCTGTTGGGCCACCAGCCACCATACACAGCACACTATTGAGTCCTTTTACGTTCTTCTTTGTTTTCTGTACACCTTATTTTTGTTAGTTAATTTGAGTGTCTGTTCAAGTTCACTCTTTCCAAGTGTGGGATCTGCTGTACCTCTCACTTGGGATACTGTCTTCCATCATCTACAGATGTTCCCCTTGCTTCTCTCTTCCCGGTGCTCCTGTTCTGTGTTCCTGAGCATATGAAGAGCAGTCAGAAGAGCTGTTGGGAGGTCCTTGCTGGCTAATGCCTTCACCTCTGTCCAGTCTAGGTCCTGCTCATAGTTTAGTGTTTTCTTGGCTTTTGCTTACTGTTTCTTGTTTTTAGTTTTTTTGTTTTCTCTCACTTTGTAGTTCAGGCTGGCCCTGAACTCACTGTGTAGCCCAGGCCAACCTTGAACTTACAACAGTCCTCCTACCTCTGCCTCCCGAGTGCTGGGGTTACAAGCATGGGCCACCTTTCCCGGTGTTGTGGTAGGTGGTTACTGGGGATAGAACTCGGGACCTTGTGCTTGTGAGGCAGATGCTGGAACCGAGCTAAATCCCCGGCCCATGCTTACTGTTAATTTTTTATTGGATGCCAGTCCCTGTGAACTTTATACCTTCCATTATACAGTTCTGGGCTTTTCTCCTAGCACATGGCTAAATCTCTTGGGATCCATTTAGTCCTCTTGGTGGTGACCTTTACACTTTCTAGGACAGGTTCCCAGCAGACTGCCAAGGGCTCTACTGCGTGTCCTGTGAGGTCACTGCTGGGGCTGCCCCATGTCAGCTTCGGTGATTGCTGAGCCCGCTTAGTTCTTTCCCAGCCACTTGGAATGTCCTCACACTCACAGATGACGGTGCACCCAAGGTTTCAGGGGACTTGGTGGATTTAGAGCACTTTCTGTCCAGCTGCCCAGCTCCGCTTCCCCCAGGTCTCCTTGGCACAGCCAGAGCGACCGCCAGGCCCTGTGGGTTTGCTGCCTCCAGCCTCAGGTGGGGGGTCCCCTAGGCAGGAGGTGTGAGGGGCGCCTGGAGACAGGCGGGCTACGCCATGTCCTTCTGCTAGGGATCAAAAGGCACTTGTTGAAAACCATGTTTCAGGTTCTCTGCTGTGCTGGGCAACAGTGGTAGCGCAGTCATTCTTCGTGGGCGAAGCGGAAACCCAGTGGTTTCTGGTGACTCATGAGTGGCGGGTCCCTCCTGCAGCCCGTTCTCTAGAGCCAGCCGGCTGCTCACTGAGCACACCTTGCCAGCAGGAAGCAGGCAGCCCTCTGCCATCTTCCCTGGGGACCTCTCATAAACCCTGGGCTGTGTTCTGAACCCAGAGACAGCTCACAGGAGCGTTTCATTGTGGGACCTGCCATCACCTTTCCTTTCTTCCCTCTACTTAGTTTTGGTACTTACAGAAGCTTTACGTGAGAGTCGCTGGGCTCTAGCCTAGCTGTTTTTACCTGTTCTTCTAAATTACACCTCTACCCCTTCGAGATTAGCATTGAGCGCCTGTTGGCAAAGACAGATTTCCTGCATCCATCTGGAGTTTATGATTAAAACAAAAGAGTGTTTTTCTTGTATTTTCTTCCAAGCAGCAGTATTTTCCATGTGTAGGGCTTTGCTCCTCAAGCTGATGGGGCCAGAGAGCTATGCTGGCCCTGAACATGCTCCTCGGCTGGGCAAGGGCAGCGGCCCAGTGTCTTTGGAGAGGTGGCATGGCCATCGCATTTAGTGAGGAGCTTCCAAATTGTTTGACAGGAGCACAAACGGGAAAGGCTGGTGGTCTTGCCGTCTTCCTTTCCCATGTCCAGCCCTTGTCCCTGACTGTCGGAGAGGACTGGTGGTGGGTGCCCTGCGTGACCGTGGAGCAGGACCTGTCTTCCCAGGAGCTGTGAATGGCTTCCCTCAGCCCACATGTTCAGCACTGATGGGGAAGGCTTAGGTCTCTGGCTGCTTCCAGGCCCACCTCTGCCTCTCAGTGGCTGTGTGACACCTCGGCCTGCACACTGTCCACCATGAGCTTCTGCTTCCTCGTCATGAAAAAGACATCAAGTCTGGGCCAGTCCGAGGCACATCGGGATAGAAGTGGGATTTTTGCTAACCTTACTTCCTAGCTTGTCCTGAGACCATCAGGTATGCCCTGTTGTGCCAACCTGATGAATTAGTAACGCCTTTTCTAAAAATGTTGTGGTTTCCATAGCAAACTAGTCTCTGTAACTAATCACTTAGTGTAATCTGTTCTCAGAATCTTTGTTCTATCAACATTAACCTTTTTTTCTAATACCGAGGGGTAGACCCATGGCCTTCAAACTGACTGACTGAGCTACATTTTCAACCCCTTTTATTTATGTTTTGAGACAGAGTCACTAAGTCAGTAGGTTGCAGAGTCTGGGCTCAAACTTGCGATCATTGTGCCTCAGCCCTCTAGAGTGCTATTATAACAGGCATGTGACCCCTAAACCTGACTTATTAACTAGTTTCATTGTTCATTCCGACTAGTTTTTAGGCCCCCATGCCCTCTGATTGTCAAGATTCAGGAGTGAGCAGGCTACACCCTGTCCTTTACACAGACATAGTCTCATAAAAGCTGGACTAGGGTTAGAGACCATGTCAGGATAAGTCAGAGCAGGGCATGTTTTGGGTGGGAGGATGACACAGGATTGGTCAGGGCATGACACTTCCTGGAAAGTGTTGGCACCACATTGGTCACAGATGGACTGACTTGTATAGCCCTGGTCTGCTCCATGTGTACCCAGGGAATGCCATTGCCGCACTGCAGCAAGAGATAAATTGGAGACACCTGAATGTTCTTCCGTAAAGAGAAAGGTCAAGTTCAAGCCCAGTTTCACTGTGGTGCACTGTGCAGCCACATAAAAGGTGAACTTGATGGCTGGGGTGTAGCACAGGGGTAGAGGGCTTGCCTAGCTTCTGTGAGGCCCTGCCATGGAAAGAATCCCAAGACATACTATTCAATTTTAAGAAAGTAAACTAAACTATTCATCCATCCACTTGATAAATATCTATTAAATGTCTGCCCTGGGCTAGGAGTTGTCCTTCCTGTTGGGCTACAGTAATAACTAAGACCAGATCAGGTTCCTGCCTTCAGAAGAGAGACAGTGAGGAGTGAGAACACAAAGAGACAAAATGAGCCGTGTGACAGGGTGGGATGGCAGATGGCGCCCAGAGCTGGGCAGTGCAGAGTGCCAGCGGGTGCCTGTGGAGCACAGCGGACCCCAGGAAGCGGGGAGACAACATGGCTGGGGCAGTGGACCTCGACACGCAGGGCCCTGTGGGCCTGGGGAGGAGTTAGGGCTCTGTTCTTGAGCAAAGGCTTTGGAAATCACTCTGCTGCTGTGTGCTCTGACCCATTTCAAAGATAGGTAGACTTTATAGTCACAGTAAAAGGTCTAGGAATCTGCACATGGATGTGCTGGCGATAGTTACCTCTGGAAATTCACTTTCACTCTATGCCTTGATGAGCGAGCAAAATATGGTTGTTATTGGACAAGTAATAAAGACCAAGTATAGTTTGACTTGGCCCTCAAAATGTCCCACAGACTCCACTCATGGCGAAAATTGTACCATGATACCTGTTTACTGCCATGTAGACCTGGGTTTCTTCGTTACATCCTTTAAAATTGACAGACTTAACTACAGCAGGTGCATTTCTTCCCCTAATGGATGGCCCTCCAGGCCGTGGAGTAGGATTTCTTCTCCTAGGGATTCAACTGTTTACCTAAGTCCATAATGTTCAGAGCACAGCCCAAGGTCTTTGTGGCATTGTCATTTGCTTAAAGGGTTCTGCGTTCTTCACAAAGAGTGTTTGTGTATTTAAATAGCCTGTCTTGCTTAGGGAAGAGCCCAGGTTGCCCCGCAGCTACCCCATGATTTCCAGCAATGCAGAGACGCTGCAGCGGATGAGATGTGCTGGGTGGTTGGCACCCCTGAGGGTCCTCAGGCTTTTTGCTGTAGCCTCAGCTGCTCTTGCTCCCCACAGGCCAGGGAAGAAGCTGCCCTGAGGGCTTTTCCAGCATCAGTAGGCTCAGAACTCAGCCCACAGATGGGGGCTGTTTGTCCATACAGAAAGTGTTACAGTTGAGTCAGGTGCTGTCATAAAAAGTTTGAAGATTTCCCGTAAGAAACAGATTCCTGGCATTACTGAAACACCAGCAGGGCCTGGGCAGCACAAGGCTCCACTGTGGGGCCATGGGACTCTGCACAGGTGGCACCTTCATTTCCTGGGATCAACTCCTTGGCCTTGTTTACCCCCACTGATCCTCACTCAGTATTTTTGTTGTCTGGTCCTGGCCTAGTGTCCTTTTTGTTTCTGAGCTGTCCCTCCTGAAGAGCACTGAGACAGGATGGTCTGAGAGCGGGGACTGGCAGGTTGTGTGTAAGCCACTTTCTTAGCGGCTGGAACATAGGCGGTGCATTCTGGGATCTCCCCCCTCGTAGAAGTCGAAGTGAGCCAGTGAAGCCCTGTTGCTCTGAAATGCCAGGAATGAGTTAAAACTTGGCTTATAAAGATTTACTTCCTTTTGTATATTTTAGCATCTTATTTGATGGCTTAAAAAAAACTCGTCAGTTTCCTTACGTGAATACAGGCTCCTTTCTTGCTGCTACATGGGATCTACCAAGAAGATCCAGAGCCAGTGTCTTAGGAGCAGTGCAAGCAGGACGGACAGGGCCACACAGATGCCAGGAGGGTGGGAGACTTGGTGCCTGGGTGTTCTCACGGGGGACTTCAAAGGAACAGTACACTATCATCTTTCAGCCTCTCTCTGTCTCTTTCTCTCTCTCTCTCTCTCTCTCTCTGTGCATTTGGGAGTGCATGTGTGCAGTAGTATAGGAGGATTATTGGAAGATTGAAAATTAAGAGAAAGTATTATAGAAGTCATTAAGCCAGATGTGATAGCACATGCCTGTCATCCCAACATTTGGGGAGACTAATGCAAGAGCTCAGTCTAGGGAACTTAGCAAAGTAGTGAAACCGTTTCTCAAAATAAGACATAAAAAGAAAGCTGGAGATTTAGCTCAGTGATTCCGGTGCCTGTCTTGAAAACACAAGGTCCCTGGTTCAATCCCTGGTAATCACATACAATAGTGCCGGGCATGGAGACTCACGCCCGCCAGCACTCAGTACCACATACCACAGTGCTAGACATGGTGGCTCACGGCTATCGTCCCAGCACTCGGAAGACAGAGGCAGGACCAGCCTGAACTACAAAGCTAGACCCTGTCTGAAAAAAAAAAAAAAATAGACATAAAGGGCTGGAGGTGTACCTCAGTGTGAAAGCGTTGGGTTCAGTCCTGGTACTATCAAGAAAAAGAAGAAAGGAAAATCCACTAAAATCTGCCCATACTCCCTTGCTGTCCCTACTGCTTCATTGCTCCTTACACCAACAGACAGCTGTGAAAGGAACACCGCACACCCTGTCCTTACCAGTACTCCCACCATGAGAAATTGGGCTAAGACAGAGGAAGCAGGTTGCTCATGGTCATCCAGCTGGCAGCCCTTGGGAGGGAAGCCTCAGGTTTCTTTTTTTTTTTTCCTTTTTGGTACTAGGGATCAAACTCACGACCTTGCACTTGCAAGGCAGGTGCTGGAACCACTGAGTTAAATCCCTGTCCCTCAAGTCTTTTCCTTCTTCCTAATCGCCTAGCATCCAGGCCCCAGCAGGTTGGAGGAATATGTCTCGACCGGGTGAGGCAAACAAGTGCTCTTCTGTGTACTTAAGCCTTTGCCCTCTGCCCCTGCAGGCATCATGGCCATCCTGTTCTCTGGCATCGTGATGTCGCACTATACACACCACAACCTCTCCCCGGTCACCCAGATCCTCATGCAGCAAACCCTGCGGACTGTGGCCTTCTTGTGCGGTGAGTCAAACCTCAGTGTCCCTGAGAAAGCAGATCAGCTTCTTGCCCCGCTGCAGGGTCTGCTGAGGTGACCCCGGCAACAGGACATATGGCCCCTTATGTGTGCTTGTGCTTCCGACTTTGCAGTTCCTAAAGTGGGCCTAATACCTGATAAATGGAATATTTGGTGCCAACAGTTTAAGACCAGAAGTAATGCAGACTGCTAATGGTGTACACTGGAGACCTGTGTTTCTACTGTAGGAAAGTGACATTTCCAAAAATGTAATTGGAAACGATATCGATGATAGGCAGATGACAAAGGCTCCTGAGTAGAAGAAAAATAGACGGAGTCCTGGGTAAACATTTAACAAATTCTGGACTGTGCGACATTAAAGGGGGACAGTTTTCCAGCATTTCCCAGGTGTGTCCTCAGAGCCATGACAAGAGCATTCTGAAGGGCAAGGCTGGGGATTTTTGCAGTGGGAGGAACCTGGCTGCCCAGGCTAGACCTAAGAGCCTTCGGTTAGGTGGTGGCAGCTTGAATTCTTGTCCCTGCCCTTGACCTACCCAGGAGGCTCTCCCAGTTCAGACCTGGATTGAAGGAGCCGCCCTCCCACTGCCCCTTAATGCTGTCATCACCAGCGGCCAGTTTCTGGGCCTTATCTTGTTTTGAAGCCCTGGTAGCTCTGTGTCACCTGCCAGACTGACTGGAGGTGCAGGCCTTGAGAGAAAGGAGGCTCAGGCGAGGAAGGTCGACGGCTCAGCCCCAGCCGGCTCCAGAAGCCAGGCCTCTGTTCCCGCATCACGGCACTCTCCTTAGAAAGCCAAGCCTGACTGTTTTGACCCTGCTCCTCACAAGTAAAAGAACCAAAAGCAAAATATGTGTCAGATTCTGTTTTGTAAACTAGGTGTGGTGGCACATTCCTGTAATCCCAAAATCCGGGAGGCTGAGGCAGGAGGATCACAAAATCAAGGCCAGTCTGGTCTACATTATGAGTTCTAAGCCAGTTTGAACTATAGAGCAAGACCTTGTCCTAAAAAAACAAAACAAAAGTTCTGTTTTGTACCTGTTAGTCAAACTGGGGAATCACAAGGTTGGGCATGGGTAGCAGAAACCAGGCCCAGGGAGCGGGTGTGTGCATTGGGCCGTCTCTTTTGGAGACTCATTTGTCTCATCTATCTGCATAGATGTCTCTGTACAGACATCTGTCCACAGAAAATGAGTTAAATTAACCGTGATCCCAGCATGGGAGGATGAAGCAGGAGGATTGCAAGTCTGAGCCTGTGTTGCTTGGGCAACGTATTGAGTTAGTGAAACCCTGTCTCAAAAATAATAACCATAATACACCTATGTCATAGAATGTATGCTGTCAGGGAAAAACACAAATTAGATGTGAGTGTATTCTACATGCACTGATTTGGAATTGGTCACAAGAATATCTAAAAAAATTTTGAAGAAGGGGAAGGATGAGTATACTATCTAGCACACAGACTTGTTTTTTTGAAAACTACACATTCAGCCAGGTGTGGTGGCTCATGCCTGTGATCCCAGCATTCGGGAGGCAGAGGCAGGAAGATTGTCGTGAGTTCAAGTCAAGTCCAGGCTACATAGTGAGTTCAAGACCAATCTGAACTACAAAGTGAGACCCTGTCTCAAAATAAATGAATAAATAAATTAAAAATAAAAAGATACGCATTTGAAGAAAAAACATTGCTGAAATGTTTTAGAACAAGCCCACTCATTAATGATGTTCAACTATTTTAAAATACACAGTGTGTCTCTGTAAGTATTGGGCTGTTTTGAGGGACATCATAGTTTAAGGAGGGTACCTAGACATTTATCGGGTGCATTTTCTTAAACTGCGCTTAGGAGCCTAGCATCAGTTTCCAGCTCCTCTGATCCGCAGAGCAGAGCGCAGAGCCGGAAGTGGGTCTCCCTCTGCAAGTCTGGACATGAACTGTGTTCTGAACTCTGAACCGCACAGTGGGCTGTGGTAAATGTGTTCCATCAGTCATCTGGCCTTCTGTGTGCAGGCAGGCCAGTGAGGCACTCGACAGAAGGCCCTTTCCTAGTTGTCCTGTGGTGCCTGCCTCGTTGACTTGAAATTTAGCCACTGTGTCCCCATTGGGATGCTGGCTAATCACAGTGTTCAGCAAATAGAGAGATTTGTATGTTTATCATCTTCCCAGGGGGGGCTAGTGTTTATTTGAGGAAGTAATTGACAGTTGATTCCTTATATTGGAGATTCTGAATAGCAGCAGACAGTAGGGGGTTTGAGAGAAAGGGAGAATCTAGGTACAAATTTTGCCCCAACTGTTGCTTGCAGAATTTTTCAGATAATAGTGTTATGTTGGATTGGGATGCCTGAATGTTTGCTTGCTTAACAGTTTACCAGTGTGCTGTAAGAAAATGGTTAGGGCTGAATAATCCATTCTTTGGTTTGTTTCAGAAACATGTGTGTTTGCATTTCTTGGCCTGTCCATTTTTAGTTTCCCTCACAAGTTTGAAATTTCCTTTGTCATCTGGTGCATAGTAAGTATTTTCCTTGTTTTTGTATTTAATTGCTTCTTTGTAGATCAATAACCACGTTTTGGATTCATGTATGTAACTGTTAACTATTTAGAGTCAACAGCTACATAGACATTCTTCTGTTTAAAGTCTCTTTTGTTAAAAAAATCACAAACATATAAAGAGAAAGGGGTGGAATTAAGTGAATAGATATGTGTGGGAAAGGATTCATTTTTTAAATTTTCAGTGGCCTTGAATGTTACAGCATAAGTTTATATGGTTTATTTGTTTGGTTGGTTTGACGGTAAAAACATATTTCAAAATTGATTAAATAACAATCATAATCATATAACAATATCATGTATAGAAAAAAATCCTGCCACATGTTCATGGTGGTTATAAAACTGGAAAAAAATTTTTTCTTTTCTATTTTTTCTGGAGAATTTATAATGCATACGCTTCAGTCAGTTTCATTTCAAATGTTTCTCTTCATAAGCATGACCTCGGATGCTGAGTCCCAGCCAAGATTCCCGGGCCCCTGTCTCCCTGAGCATCTCTCAGGGAAGCAGCTCGAGTAGTGCTGATGATCAGGATTTGGAGAACAGGCTTCTAAACTGGCGGTAGCAGGATAGCAATCAAAAAGTAATCATCCGCCACAGAATCAAATCCTTTCCGGGAATGAATGGGAGAAATGAGTGTTTAGCATTTAAAAGAGAGGTCAGCTCCCTTGCGTGTCTAATCAGAGTCACAAGGATGACATCTGGCCCAGGCTCCCCCTGCACGCCTCCTCTGTCTGCCCCTCCTGCTGAGCTCGTGCCCATAGCCCTGCTGCTGACTCACCCAGTCCATTTGGGCCCTGGGATCCTGTTGCTGCCAGCGCAGCTGAGGCACACCTTCTTGGTGGAGTGCTCAGGAACTTCTCTCCAGCTGGCTCGCATTGCCACTTGTCAGAGCACAACTGGAAGCAGACTCTCTTCTGCGCTGGACAGGTGTACCATGCACAGACTGAGGCTGACCCGTGGTTCAGCACATGGGGAACTGGAGACACGGAAGATGATGCCGAGGATGCTCACTTTGCCATCTGGGCCCTTCCACCCCCCCGCTGGCATCAGTTCACTGCTGTCTGTGTCACAGCCATCTGTTCCCCCACACACAGGTTTCGAGACAGGAGAGCAGCAGCAGAAGTCCTCACAGAGCACCCGATGGCCCTCCGTGTGGTCACTGTGTGGAAGAGGCCCAATGTGGTGGGAGCTAAAACCCAAGTATAGGAAGGAGACTGGATTTCCTGAGCAAAATGGAAGTGACTATCTCAGCCTCTGGTTGGGAGGAAAATCCAAGGCCACCTGCAGCAGTCACTGACCTTCCCTAAGCTCCCAAGTCCCCCCCTGGCTCCTGGGCAAAGCGGCCTGTGGGGTCCCAGCCTCAGGCTGCACTCGGTGGTCTAGAGGACGCTTCGGGTCTGAGCTCATTTTGTATCCACTTCTTCTTGTCTGGTCATCTTGGACTAGCTACTTAACCTTTCTGTGCCTCAATTTCCTTGTCTGTAAAGTATAGATAATAACACCACATGGTGGATTTAAATTTAGCCACATAGAAAGACCTCAGATGCCTAGCACGTTGTCTGGCATAGAAGGGCTGATTGGGAGCAGCTGTCACTACCTGACCACTGAAGGCCACCCGTTCATGCTTGAGGAAAGAATGTGCCTGTGCCTGTCGCCCACTTCACGTTAGCTGTGGGGGGAGCCAAGATAAAAACAGAAGTAAATTATTAAATAGTGATTGGCCACCATCAGGCTGAGATTGAAACTTTGCACATAAAGCTGTGCTTTGTTCTAGTTTCTTTGGTGTTGCTGAGCATGGGATCCAGGCCTCTGGTGTGCTGGGCAAGCGTGCCACCACTGAGCTCTGCCCCGAGCCCTGGAAGGTATTTTTTTGAGCCAGGGTCTCGCTTATAGTTCAGGCTGGCTCTGAGCTCACTATGTAACCCAGGTGAGCCTGGAACTCACAACAGTCCTCCTGCCTCTGCCTCCCAAGTGCTGAGTTGGTGAGCTACCATGCCCAGCATTGTGGTGTGTGTTACCATGCCCACTCATGGTGGGCACGAGTCACCACACCCGGCATTGTTGTATGTGGTTACCAAAGATTGAACCCCAGACCTTGCATTTGCAAGGCAGGTGCCAGAAGCACTGAGTTAAATCCCTGGCCCTAGAAGGTTATTTTTTGTTACAAGTGGCTTGGCTGCAGAGATGGCAGGAACCAGAAAGCGTGGCAGTAACCGGCTAGGCCAGGGGTATGTGGCCTCCTTTTGGAACACACCTATATGTTCCTTTAGCTCAGAGGTCATTTCCAGCCTGCCTCCCCTCTTCTCACTAGAGGAGCAGGCCCCCCAGGAGAAGCAGAAACACCTAGCCTGTCATTCAGGTGTGCTGGCATACAACTGTAATTCCAGGAATTCAGGAGGCTGAGGCAGGCGGTTTATAAGTCAGAGCTCAGCTTGGGCAATTTAGGGACATAGTGAGACCCTGTCTCAAAACAAAATGAAGAGGACTGGCAGACTACAGAGAGTTTGGGTTCAATTCCCAGTACCAAAAAAAAAAAGAGAGAAGAAAAACTTACCTGTCCCTGCAGCATTCACCTGGTGGGAGGGAGGTTAGTGCAACAAGGCCCTGAAATTCTGCTCTGGCTGTTTGTGCCGGCCACAGACATCCTGTGTTCTGTGTCATTACTGCGTTGGCCTCTTCTTCCACAACATTGCACAAAGCTTTATCTGGACACACAAGACACTGGGCAGGATCTCGTCTGCCATTGTATTACATGTGCCTTTCATGTCACAGTGAGCCAGTCCCCCATGCACATCTGTTTGGACAGGATGTCCTCAGCTGACAGTCTGTTGCTTTTAACAGGTGCTTGTGCTGTTTGGCCGAGCAGTCAACATCTTCCCTCTTTCCTATCTCCTGAATTTCTTCCGGGATCATAAGATCACGCCGAAGATGATGTTCATCATGTGGTTCAGTGGTAAGTAGAGCCGTGGCCGGCAGGCCGAGGGAGGGCCTGGCATACCCCAGCTGTCGAGGGGCCTGAGCTGACCCGCCAGAGCCCTCAGGAACCAAAGTTAGTAAAGCTCCTGATGATTGGGTGCTTCTCAGCCAGGCTCCTTGCCAGTGTGGTGAGCAGGGCGGCCCACGTGGCCACACTCACCGGAGGAAGCTCAGGATCCTGGAGCAGTGCAGAGGACGAGCTCGGGCTCCTGGGAGCGCTGGAGGCAGAGCCAGGGCCCGCCCTTCCTCCCTCCCTCCCTCCCTCCCTCCCCTTGGCAGCGGTGCGGTGGGTCCCTGTTCTGAGTAGCTGTGTGGGTGCAGCCCTCGCTTCTGGGTTTTCTAGGCTGAAGTAGTAAGTAGCCCACAATTTTAAAAGGTAAAGTTGAAACTTAAAACTTTTTTGATCTGCATGCTGCTGTTTGTCTTTCTAGTGCTGGGGCTGGTACCGAGGGTTTCACAAACGCGAGGCAAGAACTCTCTGTCCCTTAGCCACCCTCTAAGCCCCTATGCTGCTGTTATATATTTTCTCCCTTCAGTCACAAAAGACCCATAGTTTATTTTAAAAGTTTCAGCTGCTGTTCGAGCATATTTCTGTACTTTCTCAGATATGGAAATGATGTCTTAAGTCTTTGGGTCCTAAAGAACTGGATCCTTAGTCATCTTTAAATTTATCTTGAGGAAAACATGGAGTTCTTTATGCTTTCTTGTTTAAATATTATAATTGGAATATTTCACATGGATTTGAATATAGCAACATGCTTTTTAATGTTTTTTCTCCAAGTGTATCTGTAAATTGGTCTCATTTCTCTTTTCAGACGGCTTGTTTCAAAAATGTTTGATATATGTATATGAATGTATTATTCATATATAGTCATAGAAATTCATTTTTGCTAATGAGGAAAAAATGTACTGTGAAGTAGTTAATCCAAGGAGGGTCTTGACAGTCTCAAAGAAAATTTAAGCAAGATATCAGATCCTTGGGAGTAAGACCCCCAGGGGCTGGGGTGTTAGATGGGGGGCTCTGTGCTCCCCCCAGGTGAGGCAGGTCCCCCCTCCAGGGTGCCCCTCGCCCTTCCTGGGTCTTCACCCTCCCAGCTCCTCTCATCATCATGCTCTCTTTTTGTAGCAGAAAACCGCAATCACAGTCCTGTCCCTGTTCCCCGTGCCCTCCTGCCCCTTTGGTCACAGCCATGCATAACTCTTGGCTGGGTCAGCCTCACTTATTTTCCCCACATCGTCACCTCCCACTGCTGCACTAGAATTACCCAAGCCGCCGGTGACCTCCTGCTGCCAGGCCCTTCTGGACTTGCCCTCCTCTCCCACCACCCCTGCCACAGGTCCCTCCCCTCTGTTCTTGGGGCGGGTCTCCCCAGGTTCTGCCTGGCTTTTCCCACTGGCCCCGTAGGCAGTGGCTTCCTGCTTTGGGACCTGTGACCTGTATTCTGCAGAAGGGACTCATCTCTTCTCTGCCTTGGGCTCCGTCTAGGTCCCCTGGCCAGGCCTTCTCTGGAATTCAGATCCTGTTATTGAGGGTCTCCTGTGACCTGGATGACACAGCACGCAGGAGTGGGGCACAGGTTCTGGGCACACACTGGACTACGGCCCACAGCAGTCACTCAGGCCACAGGCTCCGTGGCTGTGTGCACCAGCGCCTGGTGCACTGTCACTGTGCCAGGTGTGCTCCGCCAGAGGCGGGAATGTGGCCACTTTGGCTGTCTGCTGTGCAGCCCTCTGCACCTTCCCAGCCTCCCCACTGATCTGTCCCAGTGTGCATGGTGCTGGGCTGCACCCCGCCGGGGAAGCTGCCATCTCCTCCCCGACTCCCAACACCCATGCTGTTCCCTCAGGCCTGCGGGGCGCCATCCCCTATGCCCTGAGCCTGCACCTGGACCTGGAACCCATGGAGAAGCGGCAGCTCATCGGCACCACCACGATCATCATTGTGCTCTTTACCATCCTGTTGCTGGGCGGCAGCACCATGCCCCTCATCCGCCTCATGGACATCGAGGACGCCAAGGCTCGCCGCAGGAACAAGAAGGACGTGAACCTCAGCAAGACCGAGAAAATGGTCAGTGTGGGCAGGCCTGCGCCTGGTTGAGGGTGAGGCAGGCCTGGAGGGTGCGGCTCCTCTGCCCGCGCACGCGCACACACAAGCACAGCACACGCACGACCTCAGTCATGGGGGCTCAGGAGCAGCCGAAGGAGCCTTCGTTCTGAGTACAGCCTCCTTGGGGTGGAGGGGCCAACTGCCCACAACCTACTGAAGCCACAGAGGTGACCGGCAGACACCTACTGCCCCCCATTCAGCCTGGGGCACCTTGTTAGGCTCCTCACCTTGTCCTGCCTAACAAGGGCCCAGCCACGCATCAGGCCACGTTCCACACTGAAGGGTTTCAGAAGCACAGCACTGCCCAGCATTTGCTGCAGACCTCTTGTTGTGGTCCCGAGGAGGGGAAAGTGGCTTGCAGTGGCTGGGAGGTCATGAGAGGTGGCCTCCCCCAGGACAGAAGATGGCTAGTGGTAGTGGGGGGCCTCCGCCCTGCCCTCTCCCCCGCATCTCTGCCAAGTCACGCATCCCGCCTTCCTACATTCTACCCCACCTGCCTTCTGCAAATGCACCTTTTTCTAGTTTCTTGTTCGAGATTGCCAGCAACTGTGGCCATCAACGGCCCAGCAACTTCGACGTGGCTGTTGTAATAGTGGGGCAGGCTGGGGCCAGTGCTGCGGACGGGACCTCAGCTGACCAGCTGGGCGCATCTAACCTTCTTGTATGTGCTTTTGTTTTCTTTTGCTTTTTGAGACAGGGTCTGCCCCCTGTAGTCCAAGCTGCCTCAGCCTCCTGAATGTGCCACTATGCCTGGCTTCTTGGGTGTTTTTAACAAAACCTCTTGGATAGATCCCAAACTTTTTTATGGGCATTGGAATAGGTCCAGGCTTGTCACACAGCAAGCCGCTGGGGCTCACCACCAGTCTTCGAGTTATGGGCGGGGCTTTCTCCCTTAAGCTGCTGGATACTGTAGCTGCTGGGTCCATTTCTCAGGAAAGAGTGTCCTGCTGCCACGGCATCTTCTGGCAGCATGAGAAGCAACAGAAAGCAGATGCTGCTAGGGCCCCGTTGCGTAGACACAGAGGATCCAGAAGCCTCTCACACCCACACCTCACACCAGTGTCTCCCGGAGGCTCCTAGGATCCTGTTAGGCAAATTCTCAGGTCCACCACACACCTAGGAAGACAGGAATAGCTGGTGCACATGGGGAGCCCAGTAGTTCTTGGAGTTTAACCCTCGGGCAATGCTGATGTGGTCTCGGTCCAAGAAAACCCCCCCACACACACAGCATCGCAGCCCCATCCACGCAGTGCTGCACTGCAAGCACGGCACAGGGAAGGGCAGGATGGTGACTGTGGGCTCAGCGGATCCCCGCTCAGGTCCTGCTGCCCTCAGGGATGGGCTGGCCCAGGCCCGGGCAGCAGGTAGCACCTCAGGCCTTCCCTCCACCTGGAGTCCATGTCTGTGGCCCTCCCCATGGGCCTGGCTCCTTCTCTGCCTCCTGCGCTGACTCGGTTGGCAAAAGCTTGCCCATGGTGGAGCCGGAGCTTTTGCTGTACCCTCCAGTGAGGCCTGGGCATCTCACATCCTCACAGACCTTCCTGAGCCCCTGGGAATGGTGCCCACTGTCATCTAGCACTGGTTACAAAGCACAGTTAGGGTTGGGGTCCCTGGAGGCCAGGACAGGGCCTCCAGGGAGGCTTGGGTGGTATGGGAGCTCCAAGGAAATGCCAGGACACCCATCTGCTACCCTGTTACCCAGGGCAACACCATCGAGTCCGAGCACTTGTCGGAGCTCACCGAGGAGGAATACGAAGCCCACTACATCCGGCGGCAGGACCTGAAGGGCTTCATGTGGCTGGACGCCAAGTACCTGAACCCCTTCTTCACGCGGAGGCTCACGCAGGAGGTGGGACCTGGCCATTTCCCTGTCTCTTGCCCTAGTGGGGAGCAGGGCAGGGGCTCTCAGGATACATGGACTCAGGTGCTGCCTCCTGCTCCCCGTGGGGCTCAGTGGCTTGTGGGGCTTGGCACCTGCCATCCCCTCACTGCCACATGGTACTTATTCAATAACAGACCGACAGTTTGGGTTTCCAGGGTGGTGGTCTCAGGCCGTTCTGACTAGAGCACTTTGTGCTGTGCCAGGTCTGCCCTTCCCTTTCTCTGCCCCACACAGAAAAGTGCCACTGCAGTTGAGCAGGCCACGCTGACATGGCAGTGCTGTTCACCTGCGTGTGCATGCACACACACACACACACACACACACGGCAGCCTCCCCTCTTCCTCCACCCTGACCCTGACACCGGCACCGACACTGACAGGGCTCACTGTGTCTTGCTCAGGACCTCCACCACGGGCGCATCCAGATGAAAAGCCTGACCAACAAGTGGTACGAGGAGGTGCGCCAGGGCCCGTCGGGCTCCGAGGACGACGAGCAGGAGCTGTTCTGACGGAGGAGCAGGCGCTGTGACTTTAGGCGCCCACAGACACACAGTGTGGCCCGCGGAGTGAATGACCCACAGCCCGTGCAGGGCAGGAGGACGGACACGCAGTGGAGTGAAGGCTGCAGTGTGCCAGCCTGTGGTGCAGCTGGCTGTGGAAGTGCACGTCACTGTTGGGAGCCCGCGAGAGTGAAGTGTGCCATCCACAGGCCACGCTGTCATGACCATGACCCAGGAGCAGCTGCCATCTGCCAGAGTCACCAGGTACCTCTGGCCTCTGCAGCAGTCCTGACGCTCGTTTACACTCCCTGTGGTGGTCGCTGCTCTCTCTCTCCGAAAGAAACTGACCCGTTTTCTTTACCTCGCAGTGGCCCTGCATAGCCTGTGTCCAGGGCAGGCAGCTGCTACCCGGCTGCTGTGAATGTTTACACTGGTGCCCTTTCTGGGCTGCTCGGAGGGTGGGAAGCAGAACCCCTACAGTTGAGGGCCGCAAACTGTCTCTCCTGTGGGCCAGAGCACCCTCTAGAGGGAGAAGAAAGAAATGCAGGACGTATGCGGGCACTGCTGCTGTCCTGCTGCTCAGGTTCTGGCAGGTGTGAGTGTCTGGCTGCTCCCGCATCCCTGCAGTGTGCACAGCGCCCAGCTGCCCGGCACCAACAGCCGCTCTCCCCATCTGTCCATCAGCGTCCCTTCTCCCGGCTCTCAGCATGTGCCTGCCCTTTGTCAGCTGCCACCCAACTGCCCTTTGTGCTTCCGTCCTCTCGCTTCTCCCAGTTCTCTACCTTCTAGTGTCCCAGCTCCCTGGGAGCACAGGGGTGAGGGTAGACAGCTGCCCGGGGACCCCTCCCCTCCAGTAACTTGGAGTCAGGTGCAGGCACTCTTGTGCATGTGCCACACCCGCACACCCAACATGCCCTCGCCATGATTGCTGGGCTTTGTTCACACTTTGTTCTCACTTGCACAAGACCAGAAGTTATCAGTGAGGGCTGCCAGGAAGGAGGGCTTGAGAAGGCTGAAGTGCTGCCTATTTCTCATGACATCTCACATCTAAATCCCATAGTTTAAACCATGCCATTACCTTGCACAAGTTTGGCTTTTGCCACTTTCTTTTAGTGGAAAAAGGAATCAGAAAGGACAAGGGGACTTTTGCCCAAATTTGGAGTATGGCAGGAATCTGAGAGCAAGCATATCATTCTCTGACCCCAGCTCAGAATAATTTCTTTTCTCGCTCTTGAAACTTGGGTCCTGCTAAGCATGGTGCTGCTCACATGTAGTCCAGCACTCAGGAGGCTGAAGCAGGAGGGTTGCTGTGAGTTCAGAGAAGCCTGGAACATAGCTCAAGACCATGCTTAACTACATAGTGAGATCTTGTCTTAAAAAAACCAAAAAAAAAAAAAAGGAAATGGGATGTGATCTCACAAGGTACAGGTTGCTTTGCAAGCTCAATAGCTTGGCGAGATGTATTTTTTTTCCTTCTTAAATGGTAAATTTGGTTGGGGTATTGTGCACTCCTCCAGTGCCTGGGAGGCTGATGCCTGGAGTGATGAAAACTAGCCTGAGCTCCTTAGGAATTTGTCAAGACCCTGCTGAAGAAATGTTTTGTTTAAGAAGGCCACAGTTATAGTTTAGTGCAAAGACTGATTCAATCCCCAGTACTTTTTTTTTAAGTCTGTTGTTTAAACAGGAACCAAGTGAGGATCTCAGTTCAGACCGTCCCAGGTTACCAGGTGCAGTGCCTCAGCCGTATCACAGCTGGCCCCTCACTTTAAGCTCAGCGCTACAACAGAGCTGCACTACAGCAGAGCGCTGGGGCTGTGTGGAGGGGGAGGGGACCTTTCCTGGATCACCTGTGCCAGCCTGGCTCTCCCTTAAGCTTCCTCTGCCCCCTGCTGGTCAAGTAGGCATATGGCATCCAGGAAAACAACCCCAGGAGAGAGACCTCTGGCCTCCCGGGCATGCCAGTCTCCCTTTCATGTGCTCCGGAGTGTGGCATGTAGTATGCCTGGCCTGCTGGTGGTCAGGGTGGGGCGTGGAGAGCTGTTCTGACACAGCAGCCAGAACCTACCTGGGCTCAGTCAGCAAAGGCTGGGGCAACGTTTTAAATGAAAGCTCCAGCCAGGTGTGGTGGCTGTAATCCCAGCGTTCTTTTTTGAGACAGGGTCTCGCTTTGTAGTTCAGGCTGGCCCTGAGCTCAGGCTCCAATTTACATCACAGCAATCTTTCTGCCTCTGCCTCCCTAGTGCTGGGATTACAGGCATGAGTCTCCACACCCAGTATGGTATGTGGTTACCAGGAATCGAACCTGGGCCCTTGCGCTTGCAAGACAGATGCCGGAACCACTCACTGCGCTAACTCCCCAGCCCCAAGCCCAGCATTCTTGGAGGCTGAAGTAGAAAGATGGCTGTGAATCTCAGGCTACTAATGAGTCGAGGCCAGCCTGAACTGCACAGAGACCTGTCTCTAAAATAAAGGGGGAAAAAATGAAGCTTCCAGACTGAAGCACAGGCTCTCAGAGAGTAAGACCCAACACTCCTCCCTTTCATCTTTTTTTTTTTTTTAAGGTTGAGACAGGGTCTCGTTTTGTGGTTCAGGCTGGGCCTGAGCTCAGCCTCCAACTCACATCACAGCAATCCTCCTGCCTCTGCCTCCCGAGTGCTGGGATTACAGGCTTGAGCCACCACGCCCGGCACTGTGGGATGTGGTACTGGTTGCTGCTGGGGTGAGTCTCCACACCCAGTATTGTATGTGGTTGCTGTGGATTGAACCCAGGTCCTTGTGCTTGCAAGACAGGTGCCAGAACCACTGTGCTAAATCCCCAGCCCTCCTCCCTTTCGTTTTCTGCCATTTCTCAAGTCAGTGAGCTCTTCCTGGACTGGAGAACAAGACGGGCTTCTGAGATCCCTCCCCACACTCCCTGTGTTCCCACTCTTCCCCGGAACCCCAGAGGCAACTCCTCCTCCGTCCTGCACCTGCCCTTAGTGGAGAGAGGGCTTGGGGCAGTGCGGCAACCTGCAGACAGGAGCAGCTCAGCCCCGTGGGCCCCGTGTGCAGAGCCGGAGCAGGGAGGGAGGTCGCGCAGCGTCTTCCCTGACAGCAGCAACGCGCTTGTGTTTCTGCTTAGATGCAGATTTTGTCTCTAGGACTTGTGGAAGGTCAGACTGTCAGAGACCGTGCTTGTCTCGCTGGGCTTCAAAATGGATGGATGTCATGTCACTGGATAATTTATTTGAAATAATAAACACTGCAAATGAAGCTGGCTTCCATACTTTACTCACATGGCTTTGCAGTCACGGGTCACGCCCTGGGAGGCACAGCGGCAGGGAACTGAGCCGGGTCCCACCCGTGACCCTCCGTGCTCAGCCCCCAGCCAGAGTCCACCTGCCCAGGCCTGGGCTTCTGTGCGGCCAGTCCTTAGCCTTCTGCAGATGGAGACCTGAAGCATGGGGTTCGAGCCACACACTCACAAGAAGTGTCTGAAACTGCTTCCAGGAACAGATACAACGTCCTTGTCCCAAGCCGGCCAGGAGCCAGTCCCCCTGCAGTTGAAAACTAGCCTGATCTCCTTAGGAATTTGTCAAGACCCTGCTGAAGAAATTTTTTAAGAAGGCCAGTTATAGTTCAGAGTTGACTCTGATTGAATTTTAAGTGTGTTGAAGGGAACCAGTGTCAGGGAGCAGGTGCACAGAAACTCAAGTCCAGAGAAGTGTTCCTCTCCCGTGGCAAAAACTGTGGTAACAATGAAGGACAGTCAGCCTGAGCCTAGGGCTGTGACAGTGAAGGGAGGGCCCTGAGCAGCCCCAAGGGCACTGCATTTCCTCTCCTTTTCAATTCCTGGAGAAGCTGTCAGGATAGAAGGAAGCAGTAAAGAAAAGAAAAATCCCAGCGCTCAGGAGGCTGAGGCAGGAGGATCACTGCAAACTTGAGGCCAGCCTGGGACACTTAAAACTGCATAGTGAAACCTTGTCTCAAAAAAAGAAGAGGGGCCTGAGGATTTAGCTCAGTGGTTCTAGCATCTGCACATGCAAGGTCCTGAGTTTGATCCCAGTAACCACATAACAATGCCGGGCATGATAACTCACACCCACTAGCAGTTAACACCATATACCACGAGTCAGGTGTGGTGACTCACGCCTGTAATCTTAGCACTCAGGAGGCAGAGGGCAGGAGGATTGCTGTGAGTTCAAGGCTAGCCTGGATTACATAGTGAGCTCTGAATTACAAAGCGAGTTGCTCTCAAAAAAAAAAGTTTAAAAGGGGTGGAGGATGGAGCTTAGTGTGAAGGCCCTGGGTTGGATCTGCAGTATGGGGAAAACAAACACAAAACCTCAAAATAACAAGGGAGAAAGCAAGCTTCAGAAGTGCATTCCAAGAGCATATACAACCATGCGAGACACCATCCTTAGGAACACATCCAGGTAGCAACGATGCGAAGGAAGGAGGCCAATTCCAAACCCTGGGCCCTGGGCGTGAGGTCAGGTAATGAGCTACATTAGCGCCTGGCTACACTCTGAGGCTTCAAATTTCTGCTCAACCCTGACGATTCCTTCCCCAGACAGCAGGGGGCAACCAGGAGCTCGTCCTGTACATCTGGCCCAGAGAGCAGCAGCTCCGGCAGCTCTAGGGCAGGACTACCTCATCAGTCCAAAGCAGGGCTAGGCACCACAATAAAATCTAAGTCAGTAGTGGCTTCCTGGTGAACTCTAGAGTAAGTGTGAGAACAAAAGATGATGTTAAGTAAAATTCTGTGGGGATGGGGGTTTGTGAATTGCAAATTGAACTCGGCCTTCACACTGGACTGTATCACCAGCTCTTGTTTTGAAGGTTTTTTGAGCTGGGCATGGTGGTGCACGCCTGTAATCCCAGAACTCAAGTATCTGATAGGAGGATCACCACAAGTTCAAGGCCAGTCTGGGCAACACATTGAGACCTTGTCTCAACCTGCCCTCAAAATGAGTAAATAATTTAAAAATAAAATTATTTGTAGTAGCATGTGGTAGCACATGCCTATAATCCTAGCACTCAGGAAGCTGAGGCAGGAGGACTGTTAAAAGTTCAAGGCCAGCCTGAACTGCATAGCAAGACCTGGTCTGGTCACGAAACAGATGGCCCTCAACAAGTTATGGCCCACTCTGACCTGTTCCAACAGGTTCTGACCAGCCCCCAACTGGACTGACCTGTTCTGAATGCCCCTAACTGGATCCAGCTGGCCTCGACAGGCCACAATCAGTTCCTCACAGGTCCATCTGGACAATGACCTTGTCTGACCAGACTAGGCCAATTCCAACGGCCCCAACTGGACTCAACCAGTTCTGACACAGACCAGTACCAGCTGGTCCTGACCGGTTTCAACTAAACAAGACTGATTCCAACCAGGCTTGACCAGCTCTGACTGCTTCCCATCGGTTCCACCCAGTTTGAACTGACCAAGATTGATTCTGGCCAGACTGGACTGGATCTGATTAGTCCCTACTGGTTCTGAACTAGGTCAAACTAGTATTGGATCAGATCTACTTCAACTGAATCAGATTGGCCCAGACCAGGCCAGTATCAACTAGCCCAAACTGAATTGACCTCTACCTGACCAGACCTGACTAGACCATTTTGAGAACAGATCTTGCTAAATTGCAGGTCAGGCACAAATTGCCTAGGCTAGGCTCCAACTTTCAATCTTCTTACCTCTGCCACTCAGAGGATTCTGGGATTACAGGTGTGTGTCATCACACCTGTCTTTACTCCATCTTTCTTAAACTATGCCACTAGTAGTCAAGTTACAGATTTTTTTTTAGTTTTTTTGAGACAAGTTCTAGCTTTGTAGTTCAGACTGACCTGGAACTCACTATGTAGCCCAGGCAAGCCCCAAACTCATGGCAACTCTCCTGCCTCAGCCTCCTGAGTGCTGGGATTATAGGCAGGTGGTGCCATGTCCTGCACCAGAATTTTTTTTTAATTTAAAGGCAAGTCAGGGGCTGGGGATTTAGCTCAGTGGTTCCAGCGTCTCCCTGGCAAGCGCAAGGTCCCAAGTTCAATCCTCAGCACCATGTATCACAATGTTGGGTGCAGTGGCTCACACCTGTAATCCAAGCACTCAGGAGGCAGAGGCAGGAGGACTGCCGAGATGTCAAAGCTAGCCTGGGCTACATACTGAATTCCAGGTCAGCCTGAACTACAAAGCGAGACCCTGTCTCAAAAAATAAATAAATAAAGACAAGTCTCTATTAAGAAAGACTATTCTGGCTTTCTTCCCAACAGCCTTTCCTGTGTCTTCCAGGACATACTTTTATCTTGCTTTTTCCTTTTACTCAGCCCAAGCTGTCTCTGCAGAGCCAATCTCTCTCACTCTTCACATTTCCTTTTTCTAATAAACTGTTACTTTAAAAAAAATCATATAGGAAATTTATTTTTTTAAAAACGTATAGAAAAGTGCTGTTAGCTGGGCATGGTGATGCACACATGTAATCCCAGCCCTTGGGAGGCTGAGATAGAGGATCGTCTTGAGTTCAAGGCAGCCTGGGATACATAGTGAGTTCATGATCACCCTGAACTCTCAAAAAAAAAGAAAGAAAGAAAAAAAGAAAAGGAAAAGGTGCTGTTATGTCTTGTGAGGTAGATTTTTATCTAGGGCTCATAAAAAAAACAAAACTTTACATCACTGAAAATTGAACTGTAAGTTCAGAAGGAGAAACAAAATCACTTTATTAGAAAGGGGAGAGAAATGGGGAAGCAAAAATCATTTTATTATAAAGATAGTAGATAGATAGATAGCCACTTTGTTGGAGCAAAGAGGGGAGCCCAGGGCTGGAACTGGGGGGGGAGTCTTTGTTCCAAGTGCCGTGTACTTCATAGCGGGAATGGGACCACACCCCTTGAAAGCTATTGTAACTCGGCTGTTCTGGGCTCTGAGACCCCTGCTCTGGCCACTGTCACTTCCGTCACCTGTGTACAACCTCAGATAAACACAGCTGTGGTCTCTGTGTTGTGCAGGTGCTTCTCTTCAGAGGGCAGCAGTTACATTTAAGGATGAATTAGTAAAAAGGACATGTGCATTTTACTGTATTAATTTAGTGAGAGGATAATAAAATATGTGTGCTTATAGAAGTAAGTGTGTGTCTAGGAGTCACTGAGTTTTTGTAATCCAGCCCCTCCCTGCTTCTTCTTGCGCTTTGCTGGAGGCCTTGGCACTGGAAGGAGCCGGGCTGTTCCACGGTCGCCCTCTTTCACACGGCCCGAAGTGCACTGCTGGTGGAGAGCGCCGGGGACAGCGGGGTCCCGGCCTGCTTGCCTGAGCTCCTCTCTCCTCATGTGTGGAGCTGAAACCCCAAACGATGCCCACTAGGAACCTCTGCTTTTCTACTTTTGTACTGCATGTGTAAACACAGTAAGGAATTGGAAAAATAAAAGCAACCACCATTTTGGGACACTGAGAGACTAGAATACACTAAACAAGACGGGAGTGAAATAAGTACAATTCATGTGCTAGCAAACTCTAAAAACTGCGTTTTCCTATCCCTAGCAACTCCCGCCCCCCCAAAAGGAAAGGCAACAACAAATTTCTTCAACAAATGCATTTCAAGGAAAACCAAGGACACGCGACCCCCGTGACATGGAGGGGTGACCTAGACAGTAAAGGGATCGATGTGGGGGGCTCATCTGGGCTTTCAGGAAAACCAAATGCAAGTCCATATTTATACGTAGGACAACTGCACATCAGACACGAGCTGGAGATGTGTCACTATGAAGGAACTGTTTTAAACTTAAGAGGATGATGCTGTCTAGTCTGAAAGATGATAGGCCAGACAGTTCGCACGCAATACAAACTGACTTCTCCCCCTTCCGGAGGCTGGGAAGCACAGCCTGAGGCGGCAGCACGGTTGCTGTCTGCTGGGGGCTGCTTCCTGGCTGACCGTCTCGGCAGGAAGACAAATGTTCTGTTCGGCTCTGAAGGGCACTAACCCCATTGCTGAGGGCTCCACCCCATCCTGTCACTTCCCAAAGGTCAACCTAATGCCAGCACACTGGGCATTCGTGGCCAACATACGATTCTTGGGTAAGTAACACAAATACGTGGTCTTTAGAGGTATCGTGACTTAAAAGCCCTTGTTGGAAACAGATGTCTGGATTTTGCTCCGAGGAGGGGGTAGGGGTGGATGGACACGACCCAGCCTGGCCACCATCTGGTGACGCTGAGCTGCTGATGCTGAGCAGGAGAGTTCATTACACTAATAGCACTTCTGTTGTATATTTTTTTTTAAGTTCTTAGACTTGGCAAATGTGGGGAAATGTGGTTTAAGGAACATAAGTTTCTCATCTAAGAAACCTGGAGTGGGACGTGCCTATCATCTCAGCACAGTGCGAAACTGAGGCAGGAGAGTCACTGAGTTTGAGCCCATCCTGGCAACTTACTGAGACCCTGTAACAAAGAATTTAAAAGGGTTGAGGATGTAGCTCAGTGCAATTCCCAATACTACCAAAAAAAGCCTCCAAAAACCTAAAGAAACTTGTAGGTAGACACAGCCAGGGCAACATGGCTGCTTCCTAAGTATCGGGGTGCAGCCCTCAAAGCTGCGGTCCACCCTCCTTTTCATCTGGGTTCATCCTCAGGGTCTGTTTGGGCTGCTCTGGCTCCAGCCCTCATGGCCACACCAGCCAGGATCAGGGTGGAAAAGGCAAGCTTTTTTGTTTTCCTAGGCTGCCCAGGATGATCTCCAACTTCTGGGCTCAAGTGACCGTCCTGTCTTAGCTGGGAAATGTGCCGTGCACCTGGCCAACCTACCTTTTGAAGACCATGTTCTAGAAGCCACAGCACCTTTCCATGCAGACACCAGACAGAAGTCACAGGACCAGATCTGGCAGCAGGACAGGGTGGGACCAGTCTATTCTGGGTGGACATGGATCTAAAAGTCATTGCTCTGTTACCAAGGGGCGACTGCAGACCAGGAAGTGCAGTGCCTGCCACAACTCATCCCACTGAGAAGAGTATCCAGGCACACAGGCTGCCGAACTGGCACCTGGAGCTGGCAGAGCTCATGCTGCGCAGCTGGTAGACCTGATGAGGCTGAAATGGGCCTGCCCTTTATTCCCACAGACGAAGCATGCTGCTGCAGTCACTGCCCCGGGACACTGAGCTCGAGTCTGGCTTCCTGTGTCCCTGGAGCCGGTCCGCCTCTAGGCAGCTGCTGTCCCCCACATCACGGAGCAGCCGTGCCTGCTGAGCTGACGCCAGCAGCCCCAGCTCCTGCGCCTGACCCTGGCCCTACACACTTGCTCAGTCAAGGATGAAACAGAGACACTGCTCACTGTCCCTGACTGAGCTGCCCGGTGGGTTGGCCCAGCAGAAGGGTGAGCAGCCTGGCAGGGGCCTGCTGGCACTTAACCCCGTAGTGACCGCACTGCTGCTTCCTATTTTCTTGTTTGTCCTTTGGACACTGGGCCCCCCTGTGTGTTTTAAGCTGCATTTGAAACCAGGCCACAGCCAACCCTGGCCTTGAACTCAGAACAATCCTGCTGCTTCTGCCTCCGCCCCCCAAGTGCTAGGATTACAGGTGTGTGCTACCATGCTCAGCAATGCTCATTTTAAAAAATACCTCAGGGCATGGTGCCACACATCTGTAATCCCAGCAATGGGGAAGCTGGGGCAGGAGGACTGTCTCCATTTTAGGGCCAATCTGTGAAATAGTGAATTCAAGACCAGCCTGAACTACACAGTGAGACCCAGTCTCAGAAGAAAAAAAAAAAAAAAGGTTCCAAACCAGAGCAATCCCACCTTGAAAGAAGTGGGAAAGAGAGGGGACATAAAACCCTAAATACTTCATTTAACAATGGAAGACACTTTATTATTTTTTAAAATCATCTCTCAACATTTCAACTCTTGGTAGAAATCAAATGCAAAACATCTGTTTTTAAATTAGCATATATTTAACTATCTTAATCACAGCAACCTCATACAGTAAGATACACAGCGAGGAGGAGCATGGTCGTAGCATTTCCTATTCCAGTCTCTGAACACAGTATTTCCGTGATGGTGGGTACGTTGGACTTGGTCTTCTAAGGACAACTTAAGACGTTCCTGCTTTTGTCCACTGTAAATTCCGTGGCATCACGGTTGGTGAAGAGTTATATTATTGTAATGCTGGAGCAATCTGGAAATGGAAAACTAGAAAACTAGAGCTCTCGGGAGTAGTGGGCCAGGCATTGCCAGTTCTGCAACGTGAAAAGGAAGAACACCAAAGATGAATGCCCCAGACAGGCTGGTCTTAGTAATAAAGTTGGTTGAAATTCAACTTTATATACACACTGTATATCTACATGTGATCTACTAGATATATATAAAAAAAAGAGCCATAGAAGATTTGGAAAACCTTAAAACCACTCTACTGAGTTGAAAGAGCATCAGCAAAATCACAGTGGCGTCAGGATTCAGCCAGATTTAAACCTGCTCAAGAGCTGAACGCCTCTTCCGCCCAGCAAACCTGCTGTGCATACATCCCTAACAGTGAGCACACCACAGACAATTATGGCTAAAACAGTAGTTCACAAGGAAGCCACTCAGCTTCAAATTCTTGCCCCACTCCTGCTCTGTACCCCTCAAAAGGAAAAATCCAGATCTTGGTGATCCCCATGGCAGTGGAGGGCCTGCATCTGGAGCAACTGCTGCCCGCTGTCAGCGCAAAGACCTCGCAAGCATTGCCGTAGATGAGCGCGGGGCTGGTGAGGAGGACTGAGGGAGGTGTGTGGGAACCGAGCGATTTCCTTCTGAAACGAGATTCAAAGTCCGGTGCAAGGTGAACAATCAGCAGGCACCGAAGCCTGGGGCTGTCGATCCGAAGGGCAAGGTCCCTGAATCGTCACTGGGTCGCAGACCTCAGCACCTGCGCAAGCCCCAAGTGCACGCCGGAGGTAGGTGTGTAGTAGTTACTGTAGGGAAGACAGTGGCTCTCCACCAGCTCGAGAGAGGGGACATCGTCTCCGCTCCTGCCCGGCCTCAACGCCACTCCACCCTGGCGAGTGGGAGATAACAATAGTGAAGGGCATAAGGACTCCCCTGGAAGACTAAGAACCCGGGGCATTTTTATAAATAGCTACATAATTAATTTTTAACCACTTTTGAAACACATAGCAAGTTGAATATTTATTTAAAAATAAATCTCAAAAATATCTATTTACAGTACAGTAAGAGGGGCATGTGCAAACAACAGAAAAGGAAAAGGTCAGTCCTGCTGTGGGAAGTCTACACACCTGTGTGTCGGCATGAAGCTCATAAACACCATGGGCGGACAGAGCTGCGGTGGTAACCGGGTGACACGGCAGCTAATACTGGACTCCTTCGCCTCCGACATTCGAAAAGCAGGAGAGGCAGGGGGTGGGGGAGTCTGGCGGGGATCCTTGTGTCTGGAACAGGACGGCCAAGGGGAGCCGTCAGAAGAGGCCCGGTGTGGCAGGAGGGCTCATTTCACAAGCCAACAGGCCTCTAGCTCGTTGCTGCAGGTGGCATTTGGAGGTGACGTAAAGGGCCTTTCCCATCTGTGCTGGCACCACAGTGGGAGGGGTGGGCGCGGCCAGAATCCC
The DNA here is from genome assembly GCA_004026965.1 of Petromus typicus. Classification (NCBI taxonomy): domain Eukaryota; kingdom Metazoa; phylum Chordata; class Mammalia; order Rodentia; family Petromuridae; genus Petromus; species Petromus typicus. Next base: position 20,307 of record PVIR01006232.1, on the reverse strand, counting down.
AGAGACAGAATCCTCCTAACCTGAACCCAAATGAACAGGGAGTGGAGAGATGAGCAAAACTGACTCTGCACGGAAGTGCCACCCTCTCCTCTCAGACGATGAGCAGCCAGAGGCTGAAAGGGGAGTTGCTAAGTGAATTCCCACGTGGGTGCAGCCAGCCAGATCCTCACCCTCTGTGCGCTCACATTCAGGCCTCCACCTCTGCTGGACGCACTAACGCTCCACCAAGGAACCAGGAGGTCAGCAGTGTAGCCCTTGTAGCGGGAAGGTGCCAGACGGAGTCTATCTGTACACGAGGTGGGAGAACTGAGTGGACTTGTAGTTCAGCTGGTTGTTGGGCATGAACTTGTGCAGCTCGCTTTTCTTGCAGCAGGGGTCGTAATGGTAGGCGCTGAGGCAGGCGTCACAGGAAACTTTTGAGCACTGGGTGCAGGTGTTGGTGGCACCGGGGCGGTTGCAGAAACCGCAGCGGGAGGTGGCTGCAGCAGAGGACTTGGGCTTGGAGTGGAGGGGCAGCAGCCGGTCGAGGGGCTGAGCCTGGCCTGAGTGCTTCTCCCGCAGAGGGGCCCCGTGGGCCAGGCTGTCGAGGGCAGCAGCCTTGATGGGGAAGGCGCTGGACTTGGGAGCTGAGGCGAGCAGGCTGTCGCAGCGCTGGCAGAGGGGAGTGCTGCAGGCCAGGCCACAGTTTGGGCACTTGGAGAGGGCAGACTCTTTGGCGGGGGGTGAACGCTTATGGTAAAGAGGGTGGGCATCGTTTCTGACCAGCCACACATCCGGCCGCAGAGCATCCTGCCTGCGGTACGCGGCCCTGGCGTCCGAGTCGGTATACAGGTCCACGTCGTCCTGAGCAGAGAAGTAGGTGCTGCGCAGCAGGCCGAGGCCATTGTTTGGCGAGGTGGGGGGAAGGTCGTCCGGACTGCCATGGGGGGAGCTGGACATGGTCAGGAGAGACGGGGACAGGCGGATGATCTCATCCTTCAGGTCATCCCCCAAGTCTGCGGCCACAGGCTCCTTCCGGAGACTCAAAGAGGTCTTCAGCGGGGGCTTCCTGCTCTCCCAGTAGCTGTCGTACGTGTCCACAGACCGGGAGGGCTTGGTCACACGGGGCTTGTAGTAGTCCTTGGCTGCTCGCTCGCTGGCTGACTTCTGGAGCGCCACACGGGCCATGGACGTGGTCAGGCGCTCCCTGCCCTCAGCCCGCCGCCGCAGGGCATCGGAGCAGCCGCGCACGTCCTCCGCGCTGCTCTTGCGCTCGTTCACAACATCCAGCTCGGAGTAGCCTTTGTCCTTCACCTGTGAGTAGATCTCCAGCATCTGCTCACATTCCACCTTGGCCAGAAAGAGCTCAAAGGAGACCATCTTCACCTGGAGGCCCTCCACAAGCTCCTTGAGCTTGTACACAGTTCCCAGCTCGGGAGCGTAGCCCATGTAGCTCAGGATGGCGCAGATGTCCTCCTCCAGCAATGCTGACTTGACACAGTAAACAAAAGGGCCTGTGTAGGTCTGGGAAGGAAGGGCAGAAAGGAGAGGTGGGACTGTCTTGTGAGACACACAAAAGGGACTGCACCAAAGCAGAGGCCAATGAGGGGGCCCACGAGGGAATGGAGAAGGTGGCAGAGGGGCTCGGTAGGAACAGCCGGGCCACACGAACAGGTTACACCGTGCCCCGCTCTGAGGCCAAGGGGATGAAAGCACTGGCTTTCTGTGTGGGCCGAAGGCCCCTACACAGGAGAGAAGCCCGGGGCAAATGGGCTCAAGGACAGGGCCTGGACTCAAGGCAGTGCTGGGAACACCTGCGCATGCCACACTCCCCGCCGACTCAGCACTGAGCCTTGTAGCCTCCCTGCATCGAAGGCTGCAGATCCTCCAAACTCCCCTGCCCGCCCCTCGGGGACCCCGTGTCCAAACCAGCTCTCAGCTGGTTGGGAACCCAGGGGCTCTGGCAACAGGGTAGGGAGGTGGTCAAAGGGACAGACCCCTCCCTCTTAGGATGGGCTGGAAGGGCCAGGAAAGGAGAAGCAACAGCAGGGTGACCAGCCGTGCCATGGACTCACCTTGATGCTTCGGAACTCCTTCTTCCATGGGTAGAGGAAGAGGTTGATGCCCACTGTCTCCAGCACGCTGAAGGCGCAGTGCAAAGCCCGCAGGCTGGAGGAGCGCAGTGAGCGCAGGGAGCTCTCTACCACCTCATAGAACTGGATCAACCGGAATCGATAAAAGGGATCCACCTTGTGCAAGCTGAGCAGGGTCGAGGCCGCCACCCGGAGGTACTCATCGCCACCAGGCCGCTGCTTGCTGGGGGTGGTGTCCACTTTGCTTTCATGGAACTGCACGTACTTCCGAAATAAGTCATCCTTATATTTTGTATCCATTGAACTGGGCTTCCCCATCTGATCTGGGAGCTACCTCATCTCCTCCATGGCTTCCAGCCCACAGGTAGGGACATCTCTAAAGGCCCTGACATGTCACCTGCTCGACCAGTGGGGTGCTCTGCAAGGGGAAACAAGCATTGCGTCATTCCTCCAAATGTCCACAAGCCAACTTCTGACCATGGAAGCCAAACAAAACCCCAAAGTTGCCGGAGCTCCTCGGGTCCCCACCACTAGTTTACTCAGCACGTGTGCAGAACGTGCCCAGGACGCAAGGCGAGGGCCAGACGGGCCCAGTGAGGAGGCCTCGGCTTGCAGCGCTCAGAGGACACAGAGAGAGGTCGCCCAGGAGATGCTCCCACGGGGCCCAGAAGTGTTATGGGCCAGAGCCAGCTCTGTGGGAGGAGCGAGCTCAGGCAGGGCGACACAGAACTCCAGCTCCAACTCCAGCTTCCTGCTCCTGTACTCTCAAGGCCCTCAGAGGGAGGAGCCACCGTCGGGTCCGGGGAAAATCCAAGACACAGAAGCACAAGACTCACAGAGGCAGAGCTGAGACCAGGCCGTGTGGCTCCACTGTCCACGCCTTTCCCACCACACCCTGTTCTGAGGCCAGAAGGAGCTTGGCACAGGGACAGAAAGGAGGCGGCTGAGTGGAGACCAAGGTTTGGACAGTAGAGGGAGTGGCCGAAGCTGCCACCGGGCCTGACCTAAGGTCTCCAACAGCACATTAGGGATTTCATGCTTTTGTGGGTGGGAATGTAGCTCAGGGACCCAGCACCTGCTCAGCATGTGGGAAGCCCTGGGTTAGATCCTGGCACAAAGGGAAAAAAAGAAGTTCATGTTTTACTTATTCAGAGCCATGTGAGGCCACCAAAGAGTTTAAAGCAAGGGACACAATCACCTTTACAGTTTTGAAGAGCACCACTCTGGCTGCTGTCCCCTCCATGGTGCTTTGCTGGCTGCAGTCCCTCCACCTTAGGAGCACTTCACAGCCCCGCTGGGCCGGGGGAGCCGAGCTGGGACACAGGACTTACGCCTTCCTCGGCCACCTGTTTGTAGAACCTGCCCAGATCTAGCAATGTTCTTGTTGCCACAATGCTGAGGGCAAAATGGCTTTATCAAGGACCAGAGCAGGGAAAGCAACACAGAACAGAATCGGGGAGCACATACCTATAATCCCAGGACTCAAGAGGCTGTGGCAGGAGGATCACCAAGAGTTCACAGCCAGCCTGAGGGAGATCCTGTCTCAAAAACCCAAAAAGGAAGAAACGAACACAGGGTCCAGAACCAGAAGGCCTGAGCCACGAGCCTCCCTGGGTGTTTTCTCATCTGGATCTGAAGTCAGTGTGAGTGTTTGCATAACTGGCAGTAAGTGCTGCCCACCGTGCCATGCCTGCCTTCAAGATGCCAGGCTTCTCAAAGCACAATCAGAGGACAGAGACTGTGTGTTTTCATACTCTTCTGCTTTGCCTTTCCTGACTCAAACTCCCTCCTGCCAGGCACACGGTAACCTCTGCAGAGGGCCTGGGGCAGAGTATGTGCTCCCAAAGTGTCTGCTGAATGACAGGCCCGGGGGAGGGCAAGGGGACATGGGGAGCTGCTGTGCGAAGGGCTGGCCTGTGCACTGGACTGTGAAGCCCTCTAGATGTGGCTCTGCAGGGGAGCCCTAAAAGGCGAAGGCCTGGTAACCATCGTGAGGTCTGGAAAGCCATCCTCATCAGGCGTGGTAGCACACACCTGTAATCCTACCGCCTGGGAGGCTAAAGCAGGAAGACTGCCCAGAGTTCAAGACCAGCGTGGTGTACATTGCAAGGCCCTGTCTCAAAAAATGGAAAGAGAGAGAGAAAGGTAGCTGAGAGGCAGAACACTTGCCTGGGATACACAAGGCCCTTGGCTCTATCTCCACTGTAAAACAAAAACACCTAGGGACATAAAAAGACCACCTTCTCCTATCTACTACCCTAGCAAAGAATTCCTGTGATCCAGTGACAGAGAATCTTGAGGAGAAAGGGGGCAAACACAAGGCCACTCAGGATGAAACTGCATGCTCAGACACCGTGTGCACCCCACAGAGGGATCCCTTACACATCCGTATTCCTCAAAAATGTCAAGCTTATTTTGATCTCAGGCCTTTGCTCATGGATTCCTTCTGCAGTTTTTTTCTCCGAGCCCAGGGTATTACACCTGCTGGGCAAACATTCTACCACTGATCTACACCTACCAGTCATTTTTATTTTGACAGGGTCTCACTACATTGTACTACCTAGCCTCAAACTTAGGATCCTCCTGCCTCAGCCTTCCAAGTAGCTGGAATTTCAGGCATGTGCCACCATGCTGTCTGACCTTTCATCTCGAATAACTCCCCCCTTCCTGGTCCCTCCATCCTGTCACCCAGGGATATTACCCACTTTACATGCTCATCTCCTGGCTTCCTCTCTTAACTGCACTCTCTGTGACCAGTAAACCCCCAAAAGGCAAGGACCTTATCTGTTTTGTTTATCACGATTTACAGACTCTGACACACAGTAAGGGTTTGATAAAATGGGCAATATGAATGATGCAAAGTATCATTACTACTCTTTTATTTCTCATAGGTTCCCTCTGATGAACCCTGGAGGGTCAGCTGGAGAGAGAAGAAACGGGCTCCATAAGATGCCATGATATACACAAGCAGCTCAAGGTCGGCAGAAGGCAGGCACAAGACTCTAAGCCTGGCCTTCTGATCTGAGAGCAGTGTAGGAGCCTCTGACCGCCCCATGATTTCCAAGCCCAACAGGTATCTGTGGAGCACCAGCCACCTGCCCAGAGGAGCAAGTCGGAAAGGGGGTCACAGCAAAGAACACAGAGCCTGCCTCCCCCTGGCTGCAGAGCTCAGCACCCAGTGGCAAAGATATGCATTCTCTTCAAACATATCAACAGTGCATTCCAAAAGATGCTGGCTGCTCCTGTCGCTGATACCCTATGCATTTGCTGGGTTTTATTTACAAAAATAACACTTCCATCCTGCCTTTAGTCCCAGGACTACTTTCTGGTATGTCAGAGAGTCATTTAAAAATGACATCAAGGGGTTGGAGGCATAGCTCAATGATAAAGCATTTGGCCAGCAAAAACGAGGCTCTCAGTTCCCAGCACTAAGAAAAAAAAAAAAAGAATCAAAATCAAGCACTGCTGTGATTTTTTTTCTTAAAAGAAATCAGCCATGAGTGCAAAGAAGTTCTTTTTTTTTTTTGCAATGCTGGGGCTCAAACGCCTGGCCTTGTGCATGGTGGTCAAGCACTCTACCATTCACCTATCTCCCAGCCCAGTCTTGCTGTGTTCTCCGACCTGGCTTGAACTCCCTATGTAAATCAGACTGCTGGTCATCAGTGTGCAGTGATCCTGCCTCTGTGGCTCGAGTGCTGAGATTACAGCCGTACACTATAACACAATCTGAACTCAGGCTGGCAGGCCCTGACAACTGGCTTTCTCCCATTCTCATTTATTATTACAGTTGGTACTCTTTACTAGGGAATTCAATGTGTGAAGGCCTTGAGCAAGTGAACTGTGTTTCAAAAACCAACGAAATCCACATAACACCAACAATTATAGAAAGTGGGGGCCAGGGATTTAGATTAGCGCCTGCCTTGCAAGTGCAAGGGCCAGAGTTTAATTCCCAGTAACCAAACACAACAAGGCTGGGCATGGAGACTCACGTCTACCAGCAATCACAACCACATAGCACAGTGCCAGGCAGAGTGATTCACATCTGTAATTCTAGCACTTGGGAGACAGAGGCAGGAAGATTGCTGTGAGTTCAAGGCTAAACTCAAGAACTCAAGGCCAGCCTGAACTATGAAAGTGAAACCCTGTCTCAAAAAAGAAGAAGAAGAAGAAGAAACAGAGGCTCAGGGTCCAACTCACTTGCCCTTGGGGCAAATGGGCACAAAGAAGTGGACCTGGGATCTGAACTCAAGTCAAATACCCAAACTCTTGGCCCTGCAGCAAGGCATCCAGCACAGCTGCCTCTGCTGGACAGCTCTACTTAGAAAGGCTTGTCTCAGAATGACCTATGACAGGGCCGGCAGAGCCGAGTTCTAAAAATTCCTCTAGTAGCAAAATTCCCAGCTTCCTACACAAAACGGGGCTGAGAGAACCACAAATCTCTCTATGATGTAAGCTCGAGGGCCAAGGAATGAGGCCGGCCAGCGCTGAAGCAGTTACATCATCCTTGCTGAATACATTTTCAGAGAATACAGGCTGCCTTGTGGCTGGCCGTAGCTGGTGTCTTTTCTGAGCACAGAGCCACCAATTTATTCCCAGCACACTGCAAGAACAACAAAAAATATGCTGTCTGCAAAAACAGCCTGGTTACACGAGACCAAGACAGCCCAGTGACAGAAGCTGTGAATTTCTCCAGGCAACCCAAAGACTGGAATGCCAAGCCGTGCCAGGCTGGCAAGGGAGAAAAAAATAAAGACACAGCGCTGTGAATATCCTGAACACAGAGATGGGCAACCCAGGTCCACACCTCCTGCACCCACAATCTGGGCTCTTTGTAAAGCAAGTCCACAGACAGACACTGCATGAGTCAAGGAACCAATGGCTTTTTTTCTAATGATTGTTTTTTAAAAACATCTGTAGGGAAACCTGTATCGGTTTAAATTTCCACTGACGGGAACTGGAATGATTCTGGTGGCAAAGCACTGGCTTGGCTTCACCTCAGCTCGCCCATTCAAGCAGAAACATTCCCCAGCGGCATTTGAAAGCGCCCCCTCTCTGCACAGGCAGGAGCTATTTTGGTACCAGCGCTGCCTCAATCCACAGGTTTACACATCCCTGGTCTAGATTCTGCCCCTAAACAAGAGCAGGGGAAGGTTCCAACGCACCTTCCCCTCCTCATTTCACCGCTGTGCACCCATTCCAAGCAGGAAGATCCACACACATCCCGGAAGGCCACTGGCTGTGACACACTGGAGGGTCCCACACCCACAGTGGCCTCCGGAGACATTTAGGAGGCTTTCCAAAACCTCTGAAAATAACCTGAGTGGTGCTGAAATCGGACTTCCCTCAGGCAGCTGCCCCTGAGGAGCTGTGAAGGAAGCTGTGTCTCCGTAGTGGACAGAAGCTGATGACAGCTATTCCCGGCTGGGTAATTCCCCCCACCTCTGAGGGCCACATCAGTTGGGAAAAACATACCAGTCTCGAAGTCGGGCTTCCCCCTACGGGTTTGTTTTTGCGGTGCTGGGGCAGGACTCCAAGCCTCTCGCGTGCTAGGCAAGCGCTGTACACTGAGCAACACCCTCAGCCACCATACGGGTTCGTGAAGGAAGTAACAGGAGCTATGATTTGGTGGATGCCTGCTGAATGCCAGGCACAGTGCTTCGCCTGCATCATCTCACTTCATCCTCACTCCGGCCCTAGCAGCCAGATTCATTCACTTAACAAATGAGACCACTGAGGCTCACAAGACGAAATGATTTATCCAAGGTCGCATAGTGTGTATAAGCCCAGGTCTGCCACCAGAGCCTGACCTGAGGGCGACCGCAAGGTCATGGCCTCAAGGTGGGCTCGGGGTGCCCTCCCACTTGGCTAGTGGTTGAAGAGGGAGATGTTCCGCCTGAGCTACCGCAAGCCACCGTCGGCCGGTCCCAGGAGCCTGCGAGGAAACCTCAGAACAATGGTGATCCTTAGGGCTGGCTGGAAGTCTCGCGGGCGCGGAAAAAGCCAACCCTCTGGTCGCCCCGGGCGCCGCGAAAGGACCCGGTTCTCCGACCCGCCGAGCCCTGCAGGTTCAGCGCCCCCTCCACTCGGGGCAAATTTCTGTTCGCAGCCGCCCCTTACTCACCCCTGACTGCCACCGAGAGCACCCTGACAACGGAGGCAAATGGGAGGCGCGGCTGCCGCCCGAGCCCGGCCCTGCCGGGCTCTCAGCTCTCCGGCCAGCAGCGGGGTCCAGAGACCAGTACCCGGGGGCCAGCGGCGACCCGGAAGTACTCTCACCGGAAGTGACTATCCCGGGAGGCGGGCCCGAGGGGGAGGCTGGGCCGCGACTGCGCACTCGCCCTGGAAAAAATTTAGGTGGCTGCGGACTGCAGTGACTACAGACAGGTATCAGAGAAAGAAGTAAGGGGCAGAAGAGCAAGCATAAAACTCGTAGAACCCTACTTTGGGGTTGCAAAAGACCATTGCCGCAGTTTAGGCTGGAACCCGGAAATAAACGCGCCGGAAGTGACGCGAGGAATTCTGCCGCGAGAATGTGGCTGGGCTAGGTTGTCATGGAAACCAGTCGTAGCCTGGAGTTGGCCTCCACCTCCGGTACTTGGCTCCAGCTGCTGTCCGGATAGATAATCTGTGAGCTGTGCTCCCAAGTGACTGTGCCTGACCAGCAGGGTGATGGCGGGATCCTTCGACCCCATTTTACAGACGGAAATACCAAGGCTCAAAAAGAGCAAGTGAAATGTGAAGATCGCGCGATATTGAAATCCAATTTTGAGAGGCTTGTGGATTTTTCTTCTGTGGGATGTGGTTTAAGAACGAGGGTCCTAGTTTTGGGTTTACTACTTATTAGCTTTTGGGCAAAGTTACTTAACCTCTTTGAACCTCATCTTTCTTACCTGGAAAATGGAAATAATAATGGTACCTGCCTAATGGACACAGAGGCCACTTAGTACAATAGTACTATTAGTACTATTAGTACTTAGTACAATAGTTGGCATATATTGGAGATCCAAATACATTTTGGTTTTATAATCTGGTTAAATCAAAGGAAATGATCAGTCGGTTGTTAGTCTTCCTAAATACGGAAAACAGAAATGGAGGAGAACACGCCTGCTGGGTTTGCAGTTTGGCACCAGGCACCTACAGTACTTGCATTGCTGACACTGGCCTCTGTGTAGGGCTTCTCCTTACTCCTACGCAGCTTGCTGGCTATAAGCTCCGTGAGGGCTGGACTGTTGTTGGTAACCACTGAATCCCTAGTGCTTGCAAGTTTCCTAGTACACACTACAGGCTCTGTTAGTAGGGCACAGGTGGCGCAGACAGAAGGTTCAAAAGTTCCCTGCCAGCCTGGGAAAAATAAAGGGGGTAGGGATGGAGCTGAGCAGCAGAGCTTTTGCCTAGCGTGTGTGAGGCTGTGAGTTTAACATTTTCTCCACACTTTCGCCATTCATATGTCTCACTATCCAGGGGCTCGAACCACCGATAGTAGAAGCCTGATGGTAACACTTGTGTCACCAGTGGTACAAACCGCTAGACAGGATGGCAGCTCAAGGCGGCAGGAACGAGTTATAGCACTATGGGGTGAGGGTTATTTGCACCTGAACGATTCATTCTAACTTCCCTCAGGCATGTATGGGAGGCTCACAGGGCTCACAGCCTACTCCGCGCCAGTTGCTCTTCCTCCAACCTGGCAGAGCTCCCTTCCTCTCCAATGCTTTCATCCAGGTCTCTGGGTCTCCAAATGCTTTTGTCTCTGCGTGGTGTCCTTCCGCTTGCTTTTTCTCTCCATCACCTTCTTGGCCTGAGGGCCACCTCGGTTCTCACTTCCTTTCTACGTCACGCAAAGATCTCAGCACAGTGGGTTATGCTTATATTTAACCTGTCACCCCACAGGGCCCGAGTTCTTCACCCCTATTTCCCCTGAGCTCTGTGGCCGTTGGGTCAAGTCCCCAGAAGATGTTCCTCTACTGCAGGAGTTCTAATCCTTGAAGACCCCAGCCAAAGCCAGTGAGTGGGGCTTGTCTTGGGGGACAGTGACCTAATTCTGGGGAAACACATGGAGAACCAGCAGTGACTGTACTGTGTGGCCAGTTGAGCACTCTCAAAGTTTCTGTGTATTTTATGAACTTACATTTCTTTTTTTTTTTGTACCAGGGATTGAACTCAGGACCTTGTGCTTGTGAGGCAGGTGCCAGAACCACTGAGCTAAATCCCCAGCCCTTTTATGAACTCACATTTAATCAGATGCAAAGTGATCCTGTTCACAGGAATTCTCGCTGAGAAAAACTGTCCCAGCTGAATACTTCTGCCTCAGCAACCCAGAGCTCCCCTTTTGGCAACTGTTACGAGACTGAATTTTCACATGAGGCAGCTAAAAAAGTCCCTTCCGGTCTGATTCTGTGACAGCGAAGAAGAGGTTTAAGAAGGGGTTTCCCTGGTCGCAGAGACTCTGTAGCGTTTCCCCTCAGAAAAGATCCAAAGTCTCATGACTGCCATTTCTCATCTTTTAAACACAGACAAAGGCTTGTGAGTTCTCTGCTTGCTGAAGAGGAAGACAGAGGAACAGCTTTTTCAGATTTATTACATAATGATTAGCAGATTACATAACATCATGTGATCAGGCACCTCTACTTCCTAAACGCCAACAACGTGAACCAGCTACCTACCTCTTTCTATTTTTTAGTTTTTAAAATCACCAAAGTAGCACATGGTTCCAACAATACAGAATGTGTGCACAGCAAAAAGCGAAGGGAAAAGCTACTCCACAACCTAGCAGTTGGATTTCTCGGCATCTCAGAGAAACATACACAGGTGGGCAAAGCCACCTTTTCATCATTGCATGTAGCACTAGTAACATTCTTTGCTTCCCTGCAGGATGCATGGCACACTATAGAATAAAAAAGACTGGCGGAACCGAGGATTTAGTTCAGTGGTTTGGCGTCTGCCTAGCAAGCACAAGGTCTCCAGTTCAATCCCCATAACCACATATAACAATGCTGGGTGTGGTTCACGCATGTAAATCCCAGCACTTGAGAGGCAGAGGCAGAAGGATTGCTGTGAGTTCGAGGCTCGCCTGGGCTACATCGTGAGCTCAGAGCCACCTGAACTACAAAGTGAGACCATGTCTCAAAAAAAAAAGAGACGTGATGAAAAAAGAAAACATCAACCAACCCCATATATTTTCTTTCTTTATTTTTTGGTACCAGGAACCGAACTCCAGGCCTTATGCTTGCAAGGCAGGCATTCAAACCACTGAGCTAAGTCCCCAGCCCAGAACCATATATTTTTTAAGAGTAAATGTGTCTGTATAAAGTCAGCTGGGGACAGTAATACAGGTACAGATAACATTCAATCATTCCACCAATGCATAGTAATTCATTCTTTTGTCTTTCTCCTTAAGAGTCAGTGGACTCTATGAGGACAGAACTGCATCTGTTTTGCTGACAATTACATCACTACTAGCTTGGCATGGTGCACATCTGTAATCCCAGAGCTCAGGAGGCTGAGGCAAAAGGACTGTCTCGAGTTTAGGGCCAGCTTGGGCTACACAGTAAGTTTAAGACCAGCCTGGACTACACAAGGAGACCTTGTTTCAACAAACAAAACCCCAAACCAGATACACATTACATAAACTAGCATTAAATGTATGCTTCAGTGAGAAATACTGAAGCCTCTCTCTGTCTCTGTTTTCATCTGCGAGGTGGGCAAGACACCAAAATGCAGATTATGTGAGAAAGCCCGTGGCATTCCGCAGCCAAGGACTCAGCATTAGCTATCACCATCAGCCAGAGGTGCCTTAGAGGTTGCTAAACACGTATGCATAGGGCCTGTTTGTTACTTTTCTCTCAGTTGAACAAAATGTTCCTGACACCAGTTTCTTTCCAGGATGCTCACTCTCACCTGTGAGCAAAATTTCAACTATATTCTCAGGCTCGCATCATCCTGGTTGTGAGTATGCGCTCACTTCAGACTGCATGTGGCGCTGCCTGAGCCTCAGTTTCCCCACCTGTAAAATGGGACTCCTTAAAGGCCCTTTTTGACAAGGTTGTTTTGCACAGTAAACAAATAATACTAGGGGGCTTGAGATAATTTTTTTTAACAAAAAGATAGTACTAAAAAGAACCTTCACCCAGCTCCTACAAGGGAAGTAGCCCACCAAAGCCTTATCCATGATGAGGTTTTCAGTTGTAGGAGGCTAAAGATTCCACCTAGCTCCACGGCCGCACATCCCATAGAGCCCATGCTGTGTCAAATTATGGAGGTCCTCCTGCCTCAGCTTCCAGATCCTTGGGATTACAAATGTGCCACCACACCCAGCCTCTTATACAAAAATTTTTATGGACAAATGTTTAAATTTTCTGGTAAAACACATTTTTTTTCCCTTGAGTGAAAGCTGATATCACAGATACCAAGGATTGATCGTAGAGCACGTACATGGAGCTATATCGCCAGTCCTATTTATTTATTTGTGAGACAGGATCTTGCTAAGTCACTGAGTTGCCTAGGCTTGGTTTAAATTTGAAATCCTCCTGCTTCAGCCTCCCCACAAAACAAAACAAAATAAAGCAAAGCAAAACAAAACAAAAACTACTAACTAATGCTGCTTTAATATACAGGGAAGAATCATGATGGCATAATCATGATTTTTTTTCCCTATACTGGGGATTGAATCAGTGTCTTTTCACTGAGCTACAACCCCAATTTTCTTTTGTTTTAATGTATTATTAGGTTTTAAAATCGGCTTACAAAATTGCCCAGGAACTTGAGCTTGCAATCCTCCTGTCTCTGCCTCCGAAGTGCCAGAATTACAGGCATGTGCCCCTTCGCCCAGTTAGAAGCAGCACTTCGATGGGCTCACTCTCCTGTGTCTTTTTCATTTGTGCTGAAATCACTCGGGACTGCATTCCTGCAGGATGCCTAGAGGGCAGTGGATATTTATATACCAGTGTCTCCCTGGCAGAACCCATGTGAGGCTCTGCCCTTTTTATTTTTATTTCCAGGATAAGTACAGTTATCTAATAGCCAGGGATAGCAAACAGCATTGTAAGAAACAAGGGCCAGCCGGGCGTGGTGGCACACCTGTAATCCCAGCACTCTGGAGACAGAGGCAGGGGGATTGCCAAGTGTTTGAGGCTGACCTGAGCTGCATAGTGAGACTTCAGGGTCAGCCTGGACTACAAAGCAAGACACTGTCTCAAAAAAACTAAAAAGAAAAAAAAATTAAGCAAGGCGTTGTCCACCTGTAGGCTCTGTGAGGCATTCGTGTGCCCCCTAGTGGTAGAGGCAAGAATTCCTCCTAGCTCTCCCTTTGGAACTTGCTGAAATCAGGTTGAAATTATCTGCCCACAGGCTCATAAATGTAGTAATATATGATGAAATTAAGTGTAGGTAAGTACAGTGGTAAATTTTACATGCTTCCTGAGGCAAAGACAGAGGGCTGTGAGGTCTGAAGTTTACATGACTTGCAGGCTGAGTTCATAACTAATCCATATTAACTATTCCTAATGAACCACAGCTTAATTTTTACTAAAAAAGTGAGTATAGAGCTGGACATGGTGATGGACATCTGTAATCTCATTTTGTAAGCCCATTTGTAAGCCCAATCTGGAAGACTGAGGCGGAGGATTGTAAAGTTGCAGCCTAGCCGGGACAATTCAGCAACTTAGTGAATCCTTGTCGCAAAATAAATTTTTTAAAGGTGTAAGCTGGGAATGTAGCTCAGGGGGAAAGGCCCTGTGTTCACTCCTCAGTACTGGAAGCAAAGCCTACATAGTGACTAGGGAATGGCTTAAAAAGGAGATAGAAGGACAAACAAGTCTCCCTGCAGGCCCGGAACCCAAACCCCAGGCCTCAGTCTCCCTTCTTTTCTTTTTTTTTTTTTTAGGTTTCTTTGAGACAGGGTCTCACTTTGTAGTTCAGGGTGGCCCTGAGCTCAGCCTCAAACTCACGTCACAGCAATCCTCCTGCCTCTGTCTCCCGAGTGCTGGGATGACAGGCGTGAGCCACCACGCTCGGCACTATGGTATGTGGTACTGGTTGCTGCTGGGCGTGAGTCTCCACCCCCAGTATTGTATGTGGTTACCAGGGATCGAACCCGGGTCCTTGCGCTTGCAAGCCAGGTGCCAGAACCACTGAGCTAAATCCCCAGCCCTCAGTCTCCCTTCTTAATTAAAGTCTGGTTCCAGACTCTCAGGAACCCTTTCAGCAAGGTGGTCAGTCCAGCTTGGTTTGTGCGGGACCTTGCCAGCTTTAGCCTTGAAAGTCTTGCATCCTGGGGACCCTCAGTTTAAAGCTAATGTGGGCAGCTGATCCCTCTACCTCACAAAGCATTCATTCATCTTACACACAAACATACTACTCACATGCCTCAGCGCTGTAATGTTTTGTAGGTCCATCCATATCGGGTCTATATTTTGTTTGTTTGGGGTTTTTTCCGAGACAGGGCCTCACTATGTACGTAGTTCAGGTTGGCCTTGAATCTACCATGTAGCCCAGGCTTGCCTTGAACAGCAGAAGTCCTCTCTAGCCCTCCATGCCCAGCTTCAGATCTACATCTGATTTAACAAATCCTCTAGATTTTTTTTCAATTATTTTTAAATTTTTTTTTTAGTTTTTTTGAGACAGAGTCTGGCTTTGTAGTTCAGGCTGGTCCTGAACTCAACCTCAAACTCAGCAGCCCTCCTGCCTCTGCCTCCCGAGTGCTGGGGTTACAGGCATTAGTCACCATGCCCAGCATTGTGGTATGTGGTACTGATTGCTGGCAGGTGTGTGTCACCATGCCAGACATTGTTGTATGTGGTTACCGGGGTTCAAACATGAACCCAGGACCTTGTGCTTGCAAGGCACGTGCTGGAACCACTGAGCTAAATGCCTGGCCCTGTTTGGTTTTTTGTTTATTTTAAACAGGGTCTTGCTTTGTAGATCACATTGGCCTTCAACTCAGTATGTTGCACAGCTGACCTTGAATTTGTGGCAATCCTCCTGCCTCAGCCTCCCAAGTGCTGGGATCACAGGCATGCACTATTCTGCCTGGAAAATACATTTTTAAAAGATGAAGATATGGCAGTAAACAGACATGGACAAAAACCCTTGTCCTCATGACGCTGATGAATCAGCTGTTGTATCTAATGCACTGCTGTCCTGGGTAGTTTTCTGTCCAACATGAGTAAGTTGTTCACAGCAGTGCCAACAGAACTTTCTGTGATGATGGAACATTTGGGATCTGATCTGTCCACTACATGTAGCTATTGCAATCTAGAAATATAGCTGGTGAGATTGAAAAATTCAAAATTTGTGTCAGGGTTGTAGCTCAGTAGCATTGTGTCTGCCTGGCAGGTGCAAGATCCTCAGTTTGAATTTAAAAAAAATTTTTTTTTTGTTTTGCAGTACTCGTGATTGTACCTAGAGCCTTCATATTGAGCTACATCCCAGCCTTTTTCATTTTTTGAGACTGGGTCTTTACACTAAGTTTGCTCGGGCTAGGCTGGAACTTGTAGTCCTCTTGATTCAGTTTCCCAGTTATAGGCATTCACTACCACGCCCAGTTGTTCAATTTAAATGTATTTAAATTCATATAGCCACAGTATTGCACAGCACAACCCTAGTCTTAAAAATAGAAAAAGTAAATCCAAAGGAATACAGTCTTGAAATCTAACAATTACAAACCAACTATCCACTAAAGTTGTGTTATCTATTACATAACAAATGCTCCCCAACTTTTTCTTTTTTGACACAGGGTCTCACTACGTAGTTCAGGTTGGGCATGAACTCAGTATGTACCCCAGGCTGGTCTCCAGCAATCTTCCTGCTTCAGCCTACCACATGCTGGAACTACAGGTGTGGCTCACTCCAGCCCGTGGCTTCTTGCACAATACATTCTTATACAATATCTGTGCCTTTAGGTGAGGAGTGCGAGCACAGTATGGCTGTGCCCTTTTTAGGTTCTCACCGGGTTGTAATCCACACGCTGGCTGGGTCGCCTTCTTATTTAATGGTTCAACGGTAGAGCTCCCTTGAAACTTCAGGCTCCTGGCGGAATTCAGAGCCTTAGCGTGGTAGAGACACCGGAAGTCCCGCCCGCCCGCCTCACACAAGCCACGCCCCCCACGCGGGCCCGCCTCCGCCACGCCCCGAGCTCCTCATCCTCGGCAGACGTCGCGAGGTGTTCGGCGGCGGTAAGATGGCGGCGCAGCAGCAGAGCTGGGAGGTTGCTACGCAAGTGGCGGGTCCCGCGGCACACGCCGACCCCCTAGCCCGCTTCACGTGTCCTGTGTGCCTAGAGGTGTACGAAAAGCCGGTGCAGGTGCCCTGCGGACACGTGTAAGCGGGGAGCCGGGTGTGGGGGGGCGCCTGCCCGGGAGGGAAATGGAGCGGAGGAGCGGCGTTGGACCTGGAGGGTCTGAGGCGGGGGCCGGAAGGCCGGTGGCCGCGGAGCCTCCCCTCCCGGTCTCCTGACGCCGAGCGAGCCAGGGGCGCTGTCCCGGCCCTCGGCCCGCGCGGCGGGACGGCCCCGGGCCGCGAGCGCCCGCTGTGTCGGGCTGGCCGTCGGGCTCCTCCGACGCGACCGCGGAGTCGCAGCGTCCCAGGAGTCAGGCCGGGTCCACAGCCCCCGCGGCGGACAGCTCTCCCCTGGAGAGGTCCGTCCCTCTGTACAGAAGTGTGGTCCATGGGCGTTCTCTATCAGCCCTCCCGAGTATTCCTAACGCACTGAAGTTGGAAAAACGCAGAAGTAAACTGAAGAACAAAAGGGAAATCCTTATGTAGATCCGCCTTAAGGAGAAAGGGCTCGGAGTGGCAGATAGAAATTATTAGCATTTCTGCTAACTTGCGTACTAGATTTGCTTCATTTCTGTTTTTAATGACCTGTGTACTGTTACGATATAGACTGGTTGTGACGATGAAAGATGAGTGTATCCATGTCCATTACAGGTCCTGGGCTGCGTAGGTGCTTTGAGTTCGAGGGGATTTGAGTCAAAAACCTTGCGTCGTCACCGCACACACTTGAGCAGCACAGTCAGGGGAAATGTGGTCTCTTGCTTTTTATCTCAGAGTTGACATTTCCTCCGTGGCCTCAGTGTGTATCTTGGGCATCACTTTAGCATAGGTCTTGGGGACCCCTTTACTCATCAGCAGACATAGTGGGCACCTGTTGGGACCCAGGGCATTATTCCCACAGCTGTCCTGCTGTTGCAGGAGCAGGGGAGGTGTGGTGGCTACAGCTTTCCAGGTGGATAAAGTCAGGGGGACAGGCTTGCCAAATGCCAAACGATCCCCAGGTGCATTGAAGGTGGCTGTTCTGCGAACCCAGCAAACACTTTGCTACCTAGCAAGGGTTCCCGGCCACATTGGCTGCAAGTGGCTGCTTCTTGCTGCTTCAGGTTCACAAAGCTTGGACTATTCCTCTTTGCAGGCCAGTTGACCTGACACTCCCTGTCTCATCCATGCCTCTCCCTAAATTCCTCTCAAGCTTCAAGTTCTAGTTTAAATTACTTCCCTCACTTCTCCCAGAACTTCCTTACTTAGCTTTTTCTTGCACCAAGCATGGTTAGGGATCCAAAGGGCACTGATGGTAACTCATCGCCCAGCGCAGTGTCGGAGCATCCGTATTCCAGTCCACTCATCCGTTCCCTCTCAGTGGCACATTGTTGAGTAAAGCGAAGATTCTTCCCTTAGAGTTTACAGTCCACCAAAATGATTATAAATGAGTACTATGAAAGTTCATACTGTCCTTGGATGCACTGTGCAGTGGGAGAGTATTAACGGGTGAAGCAAGGTGGTGCCTGAGTGGGTCTCAACATCTGTGACAAAAAGACCAGTTGACAGCGCAGTTTGAGGTCTCTTCCTAAAGTAGACAGCTGGGAGCAGTTCCGGGACCCAAGCCTTGCCCCCGTGTTTGCTGTACTACCTCTATGTGTTCAGTTCAGTTCTGGTTGAGGGTGGAGGCGCTTTGGTTGGCGAGAGCAGCAGAACTCCCTCTCCCCTCCAGCCAAGTGCTTTTTCTCTACCGACCTGATTTTTAACTCTTGCACTTGTAAACTTGAACACATGGGGCTGAGACATTGGATTTTTATAAAACTGTTTCAAGCCCTGAATGTCCACATCTTCCTCAGCCTAGTAAAGTACTCCTAGAGAAGGCAGGTGGTTAGGTTCCCGAGAGAGGGGATTTGTCGATGGCACTGTGCTGTGACAGTGTCAAACATTCAGAAGGCTGAGGTAGAGCCATTAGGAGGAAGAAGAAACTGAAAGCTAGTCCAAAAGCAGCTTAAAAGCAGAGTTGCTAAAGCCAGACATAGTGGCCTATGACTAATTCCATACTCTGGGAGGCTGAGGTGGAAAAATCCCAGCCTGGGGACTTAAACCCTGTCTTAAAATTTTAAAAGAAAATAAATAAAAATCCCCATTGTAGTCAATGCAAATGCCCTGAGTTCAATCCTTTGTCCCACCAAGGAAGGGTGGGGGGTCTTGTTTGGATGTAACTCAGACATAAAGAGGCTTGTGAACATTTGATGGATGGGCTGTGTATATTGTAATCTTAGACTGAGCTGCTTGTACCTACATGCTGGTCTAGTTTCACTGTTCTCTGCAGCCCTCTGTGCTCTGGTTACACTTGTGATCCACCTCTGCAAAGAGGCTGCTCAGTAATGGCCTTGAGGCTCTGCTTACCACCCCCACCTCAACCTTCTGTCCTTTCTAGTCTTCCACACCCATCACAGCCCCACCTGTCTTCCTTTCTGCCTTTTAGACACTCCTTGGTGATTGGTATCACATCTTTGTGTAGCATTTTGCTTTCAGATCTGTGTCAGTCTTCATATCAGCTCTCAAGCTTTCAAATGTCACTTTTTCCTAGAAGCTTGACACAATCACCCCAGCCAGTCTATTTGCCTTGTTCCATATGTTTAATCACTATATGAAATTAATATGTGTTTTATTCTGCTCTAGAACATAGCATTTTGACCAAGTGGCCGTCTCCTTTCCACTTTGCCCTCAGAGTCAGATGAATAGAGTCACCTCCTAGTCTAGTCTGGAATTTGCCTAGCAGCACTGACATCTAGTTTAGTGACAAAGAGGAAAACATGCCCAAGAGATAGTAAAACAATCAGCACAAGATTGCCTTTGATTATATGTCCTGGGTTCTGGCAGATTTTGTTAATCTTGCCTTAAAATTTTAGCAGATTTGAGCCAGCTGTGGTGGTGCAGGCCTGCAGTTCCAGGTAAGGCTGAGTGGAGAGAATCAACTTGAGCCCACAAGTTTGAGACAAGCTTGAGCAACATACTGAGACCTCCACATCAAAAAAAAAAAAGAGGAGCTAGTTGTGGTGCTACATGCCTATAACACTGAGAAGGTTGAAGCAGGAGGATCACTTGGTTCAAGGTCAGCCTGCACTACATGCTGAGACCCTGTCTCAAAAAGTTGGAAAAAGTTGAAAAATTGTCAGATTAAGTAGCCCAGTTTCTTCGTGCCTGATGACCCATTCTTTCTGTATAGTGTGTCTCAGTATCACTACCTGCCTAGGCTTCAGGATAGAAACTGTCATTTTTGGCTTCTCCAAATTCAGTCGCCAGATTATACTGACTATACCTTTGAATCATCTGAATTCATTCTCATTTTCCTCAAAGAAGCTTTCACATCCCTTACTGTTAGTCATCTGTTTACTTTCTTGTTAACACTTCATCTAAAAATACAAAAACCATTTTGTCTGTGATGCATTAGGATTATTTGGATTTGGTCTTCTTGGTACAATGAATGCATTAAACCTCTAACCCAGCCTGCATTTGTAGCTCAGTAGCAAAACTTTTACTTAGCCTGTGAGAGGCCATGGGTTCAACCCCTAGTGGTAATTTAAAAATCTTGTTTTCCTGTTGTTGGGACAAGTCTTGTTAGATCTTTGTTCTTCCAAATGCATCATAAATTTTAAGACTTAGGAACCTGAAGTAATCCCTTTATCTTTTTCTAGGTTAACTCTCTCCAGTCTAATGGTGGAAACAGGCTCTGAGGTTTCACTAGCCCTCTTCTTGGGTTGTAACTGGCTGCATTCAGCTTTGTTTTCCCATAATGCTTTGCTTTTACCTCATGGTTGCAGTTTTCACTTTAAGTGCATTTCATATGTGTTACACTGTAGGAAGAGTCTGCTGAATATACTCCCTCCTCCCAACAGTCTAGGTACAGCTGTCTTCATTTCACAGGAAAGAAAACAGCTTCAGAAAGCCCTACCAAGATCCCTCAGTGGCAGGAGCTGAAGTT
>PVIR01006231.1:0-67260 GCA_004026965.1 Petromus typicus | reverse complement strand
ACCCTAAAAAAAAAAAAAAAAAAAAAAAAAAGGAATTGAAGTTATCCCTGCATTCTATCAGTCCATGGTGCCTTGAAATTGGAGATAAATAACAAAAGAAACTCCAAGACCCTCACAAACACATGGGAATTGAATAACACTCTGCTGAACAACCAATGGGTCACAGAAGAAATTAAACATTTTTTCCAATTAAATGATGACTCCAGTACAACTTGCAGGAATTTATGGGACATGATGAAAGTAATTCTACAAGGGAAATTCATAGCAGTGAACGCCTACAACAGGAAAACAGAGCAAGCTCAAATAAACAGTCTAATGCCAAACCTCAAGGAACTAGAAAAAGAGAAGAAAGATAAACCCAGAGCTTGTACCATAGAGGAAATT
The DNA here is from genome assembly GCA_004026965.1 of Petromus typicus. Classification (NCBI taxonomy): domain Eukaryota; kingdom Metazoa; phylum Chordata; class Mammalia; order Rodentia; family Petromuridae; genus Petromus; species Petromus typicus. The sequence continues at coordinate 66,876 of PVIR01006231.1, read as the reverse complement.
ATAAAGATCAGAACAGAAATCAGTGCAATAGAGACTAAGAGAACAATACAGAAAATCAATGAATTGCAGAGTTGGTTCTTTGAAAGGATAAACAAAATTGACAGACCCCTAGGCACCCTTATGAAACAAAGCAAGGAAAAGGCTCAAATCCAGGCTATTAGGAATGAAAAGAGGGAAGTCACCACAGATCCAGCAGAAATCCAGAGGATAATAAACACCTACTTTGAGAATTTGTACTCCAATAAGATGGAAAATGTAGAAGAAATGGATAGATTTCTAGTCACATATGAACTTCCAAGTTGAACAAAGAAGATGTAGAAATGTTAAACATTGCAATATCAATCTGTGAAATTAAAAATGTGAGGAAAAAAAAAAACCTACAGAGAAAGAAAAGTCCTGGTCCTGATGGCTTTACTATTGAATTCTACAAAACTTTCAAAGAAGAGTTAACTCACTACTTCATAAACTCTTTAATGAAATCAAAAGGAAAGCAGTTTTCCCAAATTCATTCCTGGAAGCAACCATTACATCGATTCCAAAAGGAGAGAAAGATCCAACCAAAAAAGAGAACTACAGGCTAATCTCCCTAATGAACACTGACACAAAAATACTCAATAAGATATTGAAAAACAGAATAAAGAGAATCATGCAGATCATATACCCTGACCAAGGTGGTTTCATCCTGAGGAAACAAGGATGGTTCAATGTATATAAATCAAAACACATAATATACGACATAAACAAACTCACGGACATACCACATGGTCATCCCAACAGATGCAGAAAAAACATTTGAAAAATAAAACATCCATTCATGATCAAAACTCTACAGAAAATTGGAATAGAGGGACTTTATCTCAATCTAATAAAAGCTATATATAAGAAACCACCAGCCAACATCACCCTAAATGGTCAAAAATTGAAACCTTTCCCACTAAGATCAAGACAAGTATGTCCACTTTTACCACTCCTGTTCAATATAGTTCTGGAAACATTAGCCACAGCAATTAGACAAGAGAAAGAAATTAAAGGAGTAAAGATAAGAAAGGAAGAGGTTAAACTGTCACTCATGATACTCTACATAGAAGGTCCTAAAAATTTAACCAAAGGTCTGCTAGACTTAAATGTCAAATTTAGTTGTGTAGCTGGATACAAGGTAATGCTAAAAAAATCAATAGCCTTTGTGTACACAAACAACAGACCCACTGAGAAAGAAATTGGGGAGTCAATCCCTTTCATAGTAGTATCCAAAAAAATGAAATATCTAGGAATCAATCTAACAAAAGAAGTGAAAAACCTCTACTCTGAAAACTACAGCACTCTGAAAAAGGAGATAGAAGAAGATATCAGAAAATGGAAAGACATTCTTTGTTCCTGGGGAGGAAGAACCAATACTGTCAAAATGGCTATACTCCCATGACTCCTATATAGCTTCAGTTCAATCCCGATTGAAATCCCAATAACATATTTCACAGATTTAGAGAAAATAATGCAAAAATTCATCTGGAACCACAAAAGACCTAGGATAGCAAAAGTAATTCTAGGTAATAAGTACATGGCAGGGGGTATCATGATCCCCAACATGAAACTATACTACAAAGCCACTGTGATAAAACCTGCATGGTACTGGTAAAGTAACAGACTTGGTCAGTAGAATAGACTAGAAAATCCAGAAACAACTCCAGATGTACTAAGCCATCTTTGACAAAAGAGCCAAATATCCTCAATGGAGGAAAGACTGTTTAACAAATGGTGCTGGAAAAACTGGGCTCTAACCTGCCAAAGGCTAAACCTAGACCTATCTCTTTCACCATGTACTAAAATGAAATCAAAGTGGATTAGAGACATAACTATTAAAAACAAAATCACTAAACCTACTGGAAAACAGGTTAGGCAAAACTCTTGGAGACATTGGCTTAGGGAAAGACTTTATGAACAAAACTTCTACAGCATGAGAACTAGCAAAAGGGATTGACAAATAGGACCTCATCCTATTAAAAAGCTTCTGCAAAGCAAAAGAAACCACTGGCAGAGCTAAAAGGCACCCAACAATATGGGAAAAAATTTGTACCCCCTGTTCCATATATAAAGGACTACTCTTTAGAATATATAAAGACCTTAAAAAATTAATCATCTCAAATTTAAAGACCCAATTCAAAAATGAGCATTTGACCTGAAGAGACAATTTTCAGAGCAAGAAGTAAAAGCAGCTAAGAAGCACGTGAAGAAACGCTCAACATCACTGATCATTTGAGAGATACAAATGAAAACAACTCTAAGATTCCATCTCACTACACAAAGATTGGCTGCTATTTTGAAATCAGTCAGCCACAAATGCTGGTGAGGCTTCTGGGAGAAAGGAAACCTTCTCCACCATTGGTGGGAATGTAGGTTGATACAACCACTATGGAGATTTCTCAAAAAACTAGGATTAGAGGTACCATTTGACCTGCTAGAGATATACACTAAAGAATTAGCAGATTCATAGCACAATGAAATGTGTGCACCCATGTTTATAGCAGCTCAGTTTGTGATAGCTAAATCTTGGAAACAACTAAAATGTCCATCAACTGGAGACTGAATAAAGAACATGTGGTTTTTCTACTGAATGGAGTATTACTCTATCATAAAGAATGACAAGTCTGAGTCATTCATACTCAAATTGATATACCTCAGGACATACTCATACATGAAATAAGTCGATCACAGATGTGTAAATACCATATTTTTTCTCTGATACGAGAAACTAAAAATGTAAATGAGTTCTAAAACATGTTAGTTATTGTACAATATAAACTATTCAAAGGGAAATGGGGTAGTGGTAAGTAATGAAGGGAAAGAAAAAACTTATAGTAATAAAAAATGGACACAAAGCTTGTGTATATAAAGGGTGGAAGTTGTGGGTAGGAGAATGAGAAAAAATGAGAATCAAGTCATGTCATAAACTGGCACAAATTGTCAATGTTGAGTATGGTCATGATATATATATATATATATATATATATATATATGTAAAATGTACCTATTTCACAATTTTAAAAAATCTTGTTTTAAAAAATTATCCATGCTCTGAGACAGAGAAATCCTCAAATTGAGGATGAATTCTTGAGTGCTACCTTGGAGAAGTCCTGAGCTGAGACCCTAGGATGTACCATTTCTTAGCATTGACACCTTGGCTTCCCACTCAATCTCCCTTAGAAGTCATTTGACTTGTTTATTAAGCAGAGTATTTTTATTATAAATTCTCCGTTGTGCTATGGAGGGAAAGTAAATAATTTGTGCCAATCAGTTAAGGGTCCTTTTGCTCAATTCAAATGGAAATCATAAATCAGTAAAGTGCATCTGTTTTAGGAGACTCAGGCTTTGAGTGCCAGTGGGCCTCAGCCCTCAGTGTTACTGCTCTTAGCAACTCCTAGCCACCCCTATCCGGTCCTCACCAGTTGAGATTCTTTGGCAGCTTTCTGGAGCTCTTCCACAACCTTCTGCGGCCTCATTGGTGCTCACCATAGGTCTGCGTTAGTTTCCAGTGATTGCCCTCAGTCCCGCTCACCTGCAGTCAGTGCTGCTGGTCTCTGCCCATGGTCTCTGGAGCTCTTCAGAGAAGATGTTTACAGTTATTTGTGGTGTGACTGCTCTGCCTGGCTGCTACCTTGCCAGAAATCACAAATAGTTTACAAGACCACACAAGAAACACTTCACTGGCTTTATTTACTGTGATACAGCACAATGAGGTACACAGGAGAGAGGCCTTCTACACTGACCCTAGGAGTATGAAGAAGTCCTGTTTATATAGAGCAGCAAATCGTGCATGCAGCTTTGTACGTTTCATAGGGCTACTTGAGTATTTTCCAGTAATGACAAAGTGCAGATTATCTAAGATTACAGAACAGAATCACTGGGAGTTTCTGAGGGGCAGGGTCATTTGTGAAAGGTCTGTTTTAAGTCTGTTGCAGCCAAAATGAATGTCTACCAGGGCACCAGAGGGCATCCAAGAGAGCCACAGTGTCCTGGTGACAATTGAGTGGAACCTTAGAGGTGGCTGTTTGATGTCAGTTCCCATTTCCCCAAAAACCTCAGGGATGAAGTTTTGACTGCCACTACTTTTGAGGAGTCTTTAGGAGGGTCAGCTGTGTTGATAATGAACTTCTGGTGCTTAGGGCCTTGAGGAATGTCAACAATGGATTTCATCTCTTCCCCATCTCTGCCTGTAAGAGTAAAAATTTCCTGGCTTTTATGGTTTATAGCTAGGTGTCCCTCTAAAGCTTCACATGCTCATTGGTGGGGCTTTTGAGGAGTGACTGGATCATAGGTGTGTGATACTGGATTGGTCTACTGTTAGGTTTATAGCCAGACGTGATGTTGGGAGGTAAATTCTGGTGAGAAGAGATGTATCCCTCTGGGTATGGCTTCCCTTCTGCTCCCTTGATTCTGCATTGGGCTTCCTGCCTACCACGCCATGGACTGTTTTTTCTCTGCCAGGCTGTTCTGCCTTGGAATCAGGAAACTGTGGACTGAATCTCTACAAACTCCTTTAACTTGCAGATGTTGGCATTTTATTCCAGCAAGTAAAAAGTAACTAAGACACCAGATGCTCCTCAGAGAAGCTACAGTAGCATGGAGAGGAGCAGAAGTCAGGGAAGGGGCAGAGGGCTGTCAGCTAAAATGCAGCTCCTGTCAGTATGGCCTGCAGGGAGGCCATAGAGGTAACTCCAGGGGTTTCACTACAGTGAGGTCACTCCATGCCACCTTCAGGGAACCAATGAGGAGCAACAAAGAGGATGTGACAGCTCCCAGCTGGGTCCTGGCCCTGTCTGGCTTTCATAGGGAAAAAGGGAAGGTCAGGCCTCATTTCTGTTCTAACTCCGATTGTGAAGCTGTGGAATGTGCATGGTCACTGAATGAGCCGGCTTCTTGTCAGTCAGTGGTCTCCATGTCATGGTTTAAACTTTTCTGTAAATGCAAAATCAAGTTCCATATATTTTCTACTCTTCTATGTCTGGAAACCTAACTCCCCTCCAGACTGACTGCATGTTGCCCTGTTGGACATTAATCTCATGCTGGGTCCTCTTCCCTAGGAATCCTGGGATGTTGTCCTCCTACTCGCTTCCACCTTTCCTCCTCTACTTCCCAGCGCTAAGCACAGCCCAGGCTGCAAACTGATCAAGCACTTCAAAGAAAGTTTAATTGGAAGAATAGTAAGGAAGGGACACCTCTGCTTGCAAACTAAATCCGTTGTTTCTTTTAGAGAATCTGAATAGAGGGAGCTCAACTCACTACTTGAGTATGGAAACTGGGTAGCAGAATTAGGAGCAAAACATAACAATATCAGAAGCAAATACCTGTTGACTTGATGCAGGGCACTGACCCACTCACTGGAATGTGGGTGGTCCCCAGTGGGCTGGCACTGACCATGGCTACCATACCAGGAGGTGAAAAGAGGTGGCCTAAGGGTGGATCAAGTGTTTGGGTCTTATGTCACTACTTCTTACATTTCAACTATAATCCCTCTCCGTAAGTCTTGCTGGCTTACTGTTTAGCCCTAGTAGACTGATTGATTGTCCCCAGTTGCAGTTATATTTCATTTCTAGTTTATGACATATTAATATTTTACATATTATTGCAGAAGTGAATGCTGTTATCAGAGTGCAGAAAAGCCAGTCATTCTATAGGAAATGTTCTAGTGGTGTTTGGAGACTTTGAGTTCTTATATATGAAAGTGTTCAGTAGAATGCAGATAAGTGAAAGAGCAAGAAAATTTACTTTGTTTTGAATTTTACTTTGAAGTAGGAATCCAGTTTTTTTGGGTTTTTTTTTTAGGTTTTGAGATAGGGTCTCACTTTGTGGTTCAGGCTGGCCCTGAGCTCAGCCTCAAACACACATCACAGCAATCCTCCTGCCTCTTTCTCCCGAGTGCTGGGATTACAGGCATGAGCCACCACGCCCGGCACTGTGGTATGTGGTACTGGTTGCTGCTGGGCGTGAGTCTCCACGTTCAGTATGGTATGTGGTTACCGGGGATCGAACCTGGGTCCTTGTGCTTGCAAGACAGGCACAGAAACCACTGAGCTAACTCCCTGGCCCCAGGAATCCAGTTTCTAAACCACTAATTTTAACCTCGATCTGCCTCTTTAGTCCTTGAAATGAAGCAAACTTTGAATAGGCTAATCTTCAGCAATCGCATCTTTGCCCTTGTGATGATCCCCAGAGGTACACAAGAGTCAGGGTGTTGCTAGCCTGATTTGAAAGAGTTAGGCCTTTGTTGGTAAGGTGTGATGAACCCACGGGGTGATATACTGTGACTTTAACAGCACTGGGAGAAGCAAGCACAACAGAATGTAATAGCACGAATAGGCTGGAGGGGCCCTTTTTCAGTCTTTAACCCACACTAAATTTCCTGGCTGAAAGGCATGTGCTGGGGTCTCAACTCAAAGGCTACATAATTATCTTGTAGCTGTCTCTATCTCCCTAAAATGTCTGATGACTGGGGGAGGGCTCCCAAGCATCATCTCCCATGGGAAACAACCTGAGAATCCAAGTATGCACCTGACTTCTAGCAGGGGCAGAACTAACATGTCTGGCCACTCTGCTTCTATTTGTTTGCAATATTTAGCCAAGACATTTTTAAGAATTTGATCCATGCATTCTATTTTCCCTGAACTCTGTGACATGCAGGCTGTGTGTAAATTCTATTTGATCTTTAGCCTATCACAAGAGGAATCCACAGTTTCTCATGACACAGGGTCATTCTGGCATTTTCAAATATCTTATGTCCCTAACTGTTCATCAGATGGAAGACCTCAGGACATCACTTGATGTTGGAGACATCACTGGCAGGCCATAGCGCTAGTCACACATCATCATCAGGTGGTGCTTCACCGGTATTCTCTGTTTTCTTCAAAGAGCTATTCACCTCATCCTAGTAGATACTGGCCAGCACCGACAGCCTGCTGCTGGCATTGGTCGCATGTTGACCATCCTGGGATGTCACCGTCCAGACTCACTGCTCCTCTACCTCTCCAGTACCTTCAAACTTGTATCCAATAGCTTAAAAAAGGTCTCTGAGTCAATAACAGACCCACAGAAAAGATTCATTAGCTGCAGTCAGTCTTCAAAATGACTGCACCTTGGACTTACAACAGAAGGGAGGACAGCTTGTGTTTTTCTCAGAAGTATGCTGCGTCTATGTAAATGAGCTGGGGGTCATTTATCAAGCTGTAAAAAGTCTTCATGATAGAGCTGCTAAACTCTGGGAACCATCCCAAAGCAGAGGATTTTGGAGACTCTCTTGGGATAATTGAATATCATGGGGTTCCCCTCGCTAGGGACTTTGGTCTCCATCTTCCTCGTACTCTTGTTTGACCTTTTTCTGTCTAAGTGCCCACAGAATTCCTGAGACTGGGTTAAGGTTCACACAGGAGCATTGGTGTGTCAGCTATCAGGGCTGTAATCCTGTAGCTACTACTGATACCCTCTGAGGCTGCAGCCAAATAGTGGTTCAAAGGGGGAAGGTGATAGAATAATAGCACACAAAAAGACAGGCCCTTGCCTTGCCTCCATTTTGCCCCCACAAAATATTTTGTTCTAGAAATGTGACAGTTTGTGCTGGGCAGTGCCCAATGTAACAAAATATTTTGTAACTGTGTGAACTACCTGACCTCTCAAAAGTGTTTTGCTAGGAGAATGGGAAAAAATGAGACTCAAGATGTGTCATGTACTGGTAGAAACCCTCAATGTTGAATGTGATCATAATGTATACATAAAATACATCATTAAAATCAATTTTTAAAAAAAGAATGTTCTGGGCTGGCTCAGTGGTTCCAGCAGCTGCCTTGCAAGTGCAAGAACCCAGGTTTGATCCCTGGTAACCACATACAATACTGGGTGTGGAGACACATCCACCAGCAATCAGTACCACATACCACAGTGAGGGGCGTGCTGGTTTAAACCTATAATCCCAGCATTCAGGAGACAGAGGCAGGAGGATTGCTGTGATGTGAGTTTGAGGCTGAGCTCAGGGTCAGCCTGAACTACAAAGCGAGACCCTGCCTAAAAAAAAAAAAAATCTTCTGCTGGCCTCACTCCTCTCAGGAATGTTTTGTAACTCTACCCACCTGCTCCAGCAACTCGCTCACCTAGAAGTGCACTCTTTATTGTTCTTGTTGTTGCCTCTTCTGTTTCAAGTTAGGTCACAGCAAATCATTGCCATAATGGTAAAAGGCAGTGTTGGGCTGTGGAAAGAACATGACCCTGAGGAACTCATCAAATTCAAGCTTGAACAGCGAGCTCTGCTAATCAATTGGGGAAAAATCAATAGGCTTCTCTGAGCCTAAATTTTCTGATTGCTAAAATGAGAGTGAGAGGTAAACCAATCCTATAAGGTCTCTCTAAGGATTATAATAAGGGAACCAGGCAGGTTTTGGATTCTCAAAAACAAAAAAGTACCTACTTCTGTGCTCAGATTCACAAGGAGTAAAATAGTAAGGTAGATTTTTTTCTTTTAGGGGTAATGCAAATAAGAAGGAGGAGCTGATAACTTTTTGGATTAATAATTTTAGACTACAGTTTGAATATCTGAATAACATATATTCACATTTTCCAGATCCTTGATACCTAAAAAGCATCACATGTTTTATGAATATCACCTTTCCTACTGCTTCTGAGTTCACGCAGTAGAGAGACAAAGGCCCAAGTGCTAACAAATTAACAAATAAAGTCCTTATGTTCTTCAGCAACTGTTACCACCCTTGCTAAAAATTCAAGTCACAAAAATACATAAAAACTATACACACCTTACCAAGGCTTATAAAAACTGTGCAGAAGTTGCAGAAAGTTTCCAAGTAAAATTTTCTCCATAGCCCAAATTATTTGTGAAGATTTTTTTAAAAACAAAAGAAAAGAAAAAAAAATATGCTCCTTGCTTGAACCAATTTCCATGTTAAACGTCTGCCTTCATCACTCATTTTTATTACCAGTCTAAACACAGTCTGTTTCAATAGAGGCCATTTACAGCATACAATAAAATGGTTTCATTGCTCATTTTCTTCTGATTATCTTTCAATTGCTGTAGCTCTCGATACTGCTTAAAGTGGACATTAGGCTCAGTAGCCTGTACATTAAAGGACGCAATTGATGATAATACTGTTCTTAACACTTTCAAGCACGTAGACAAGGAATCGATCTTCTCCAGTCTCATGGCTGGTGCTGCTTTTCATCACAGTGTACCATGTCTTCTTGGTCTGCAATTGTTGCAGACACCATTCAGTTTATTTAAACAATTTTCTCTTACACACACACACACACACACACACACACACACTACATACATAATTTAGCATAATTTCTCTAGAAATGAGTTGACAATAATCACTAAAAGTTCAGCTAGAGACTGAATTCAAGTGGTGTATACAAAGGATATTCTGTTCGAACATTCAATGGTTATGTCACAATCCAAATAGTGGCAGCCCCCCCCCAAACATGCTGGCATTTATTGCATAATTATTACCTTTTCTTCAAGTCACCTCTACTTCCTTTGGATGGATTCTGTCATACATCATGATGCTATGTTGATCCTTTAATCTATCTTTTAAATTAGAATCAGTGGGTTCCAGAAAAATAATTTGAGGGGGAGGGGATCCCACTCGCTTAGGTAATTGAAATTAATGTCAGTTCATCTATAGATCAAAATCTACTTTTAAAAATAAACATGTGGGGTCCTGGGGAGTTAGCTCAGTGGTTCCTGCGCCTGTCTTATAAGCACAAGGACCTGGGTTCAATCCCCTGTAACCACATACCATGCTGGGCATGGAGACTGACGCCCAGCAGCAACCAGTACCACATACCACAGTGCCGGGCGTGGTGGCTCACGCCTGTAATCCCAGCACTCTGGAGGCAGAGGCAGGAGGATTGCTGTGATGTGAGTTTGAGGCTGAGCTCAGGGCCAGTCTGAACTACAAAGTGAGACCCTGTCTCAAAAAACCTAAAAAAATTTAAAAATAAAAAATAAATAAACATGTGGGGCTGGGGATTTAGCTCAGTGGTTCTGGCTCCTGTCTTGCAAGTGTAAGGACCCAGGTTCGATCCCCTGGTAACCACATACAATACTGGGCATGGACACTCACACCAAGCAGCATTCAGTACCACATACCACAGTGCTAGGCTTGGTGGCTCACACGTGTAATCCCAGCCCTTGGGAGGCAGAGGCAGGAGGATTGCAGTGATGTGAGTTTGAGGCTGAGCTCAGGGCCAGCCTGAACTACAAAACAAGACCCTGTCTCAAAAAAAAAAAAAATCTAAAAAATAAATAAATAAATAAATAAATAAACATGTGGTTGCTTTCTCTCTGAACTCTAAGCCATTTACAAATCTCATTATTCCTATGGGTCTTACTAAAGCATAGTGGGCTTATGTCAGTCAGAGTAGGAATCTACCATCGACCCCTCACCCCCTCTGAGGTCCTGAATGAGATGTGTGAAGTACTCCATGGAGTCACTGCCTGGTTAGCCAAATGAATGTAATGTCACCAGCTTTTCAGGTTGTTGAGAAGAATGAAAAAGAATCTGTGTAGAATGGTTAATGTGGAGCCCAGATCATAAGAGATGCTTTATAGAAATCAGCTCCTGTGCCCACACGCCCTAGTAACTAGATGGCTGTTATATAACACACATGGTTTTGCTTTTTTTTTTTGGTGCTCAGGATTGAACCCAGGACCTCACGCATACTGAACACATGATCTACCACTGAGCTGCTGCTACAGCTCCATACTGTGAAGTTTTGCATGCTTTCTCTGTCAATCTTGACAGCTCTCTGGTTCTCAATGTTGTCCCCTTGTGCATACTAGAAGACTAGCAACTGAAGTTATTAATACATTTCAGATCTTGACTTGGAACTATCTGACCATTTCCCACTTCTGTGACTGTGGAGCTATTGAAAGATGTTCCTGAGCCTGCCAGTGGTGGGCTAGCTATCCCCAGAGGCTACTTTTTGCTGAGGCAATGGAAAAAGCTAATTGGGAATTGTTTATTAGAAGAGAAATTAACAAGAAATTTGTTACTTATTTCTAAGAGAAATAACTTTGTATCTTGGTTGATTGATTAATATTAGGGGAAGGCATGGAAAGGATTAAAGGCAGAAGACCAAACTATGGCATTGATGTAATTGATTATATGTATGAGAAAAATAGAATACGAAATACTACTAGGGTCAGCTTCAGTCACATGACTTAACTTCTGCTTATTGATGACAGCTGAATTTTAGACAATGTAGTAGGTCTTTGGAATGATTTAAACATCCATTTCCTTAAAATTTTGGCTTCCTAAATCAAAAAATTAACCTAGCTTTGATTTCTGTCCTTGAATAAATCATCACAGATGAACTCACTTTAAAAAAACTCAAAATGTGCACAAATGAACATCAAGTCATTTTGAATAGAAGAGACATCTGGCAGCATTTGGGTTTAGTGCATCTATCTAGAAATATCACTGATTTAATGCCTCATCATTTGATAGCAATTCAGTTAGGTCAGATGGATTTTTTAGTAACCTTATGAGCAACTGATTTTTATTTTATATAAGTAGAAAGGGAGGGCTGGAGATTTAGCTCAGTGATTCTGGTGCCTGCCTTACAAGCGCAAGGGCCTGAGTTCGATCCCCAGTAACCACATAACATAATGCTGGGTGTGGGGACTCACACCCATAAGCAATCAGTACCGCACACTAGAATGCCGGTTGTGGTGGCTCATGCCTGTAATCCCAGAACTTGGGAGGCAGAGGCAGAAAGATAGCTGTGAGTTTGAGGCTTGCTTAGACATAGTGAGCTCAGGGCCAGTCTGAACTACAAAAGAGAGACCCTGTCTCAAAAAACCTACAAACAAAAAGAGAATTAGAAAGGCAAAGAAAAAATAAAAAAGAAGGTGCAGTTGGAAAAGTCTGCCATAAGCTCCAAATGTGAATATTCCATATCTCCTTTCGTCCTCCCACCTGCCTCTGCTGTAGGCATTCCTGTAAGCCACTGCACTGGTCCCACTTCATGTCTCTGCTAGACCTCATCTTTTCCACATGGATTTGACATGTACACTGTCTCCTCAGCTACACAGTAGGCTTTTCTCAGCTTGTCCAATCCACCCTTCTCTCATAATTTACATTCTTGGTTTCACCTGGATGCCTCCCCTCCTCCACTCCAGCCGACTCCTCGACAAGGACTACTCAACATGGGCCACTGCGCCCTGGCTTTGCTCAGCTTTGCAAAAGACAAGCATGGCACTTCCCCAGCTCAGTGAGGAAAGCAATGGCCAGAAGAGTTTTTTAAAAAAGATTGAGCAAGATCACATAGCTAGTTTTGGAATCAGAATTTGAGTCCTATATTCATGCATTCAGCTAGTTAGCTACATAATTAATATATAGATACAAATAATCCTGATACTAAAATTTCTGCTTTTAAAACTAGACCCACAAAGCACAGAAAACATGTACTGGCTGGATCTTCTGTATCAATTTTGGCCCAGTGTCTCCCAGACCATTGATGCTTTGATCCATAGTAGGGGTAGAAAAGGTTCTCCTCTGAATCTAACTGTAATTAAGATGGTACAGTAGCAGTTAGGAGCTACAATCTGGGAAAACACTTCTAGTGCAAATACATAATGATAAAAAATACATCAACAATAAAAAGTAGAGAAAAAGTATTGGACTTTCAATCACCTTAACTTAAAAATCTTCGCAATTATACACCTGTAAAGAAATAAGTAATATCGACCCTTTTATCCACTGTTTTCTCCCTAACCTTTAAACCCAGTTATATGTTACTAAGTTACAACGAATTATAAATCTCTTTAAAGGTAATAGGTGTAGGTGCTTAGGTGAACCGATTCTTCATGGTATATTCAGTCAGCTGTTTCCCCTGAAAAGTGGGTGGAATCAAGACGGCCATGGTGGAGTCAGTAACAAGCATTAGGTTATAGTCTGAGCGGATTGTTGAGGAATGTAGGAGTGAGGCCTGGGGTGCTGAGGTATGGTGGGATGAGGCCTGCTTCCTGCCACTTCCGGGTGTCCTGTCACTCAGTCTTCCCTCTCTCACTTGCTCCTTGGTGCCCGGAAGTACTTTCCACTTGAGTACCACAGGAGTATGTGCACACAGGAGTTCAGTCTACACTCAGTCCACACTTTCTAGGATCAGAAAAATCCTGGGCTTTTCCATCAACACCCTGCAAGTTTATCGTGCAAAACCTTGTACTAGTTGTTTGGCCTTGAGTGAATGACTAAACCTCACTCAGTTTGCTTCTTCAACTGTAAAAATGCAAATAATAACTACCTCCTGTGCTTTGGGGCAATGTTAATAAAAGAGGCTTGTAAATACTTCTTACTTTCACAAATAGACAAGAAGAACATTGTAGCTTTTTTTTTTTTAACAAGTTTGCTTCCTCCTTTCAAACTCCAGTGGAGGGGCCAGTGCGGAACTCGATGGTGCCAGGCCTCCCTGGCAAGCACAAGGTCCTGCCTGGTACCGAAAAAAAAATCCAATGGAGGAGAGATAAATATTTCTAATCCCAAGATGAAAACCCGTGCTCAATGCACACCGAGCCTTCTTAGCGCATCGGGCACAGAGTAGCGTAATTCTGTGAATTGACCAGCCGGGACCTTTCAGTATAATCGGTATCTCTAAGTGTCTCCAGAACCTAGAAAGAAAACTGGCTTATTAATGAAGTAAAATAAGGGAGAAACCAGCCAGGTTCAGACCTGTTGGACTTAGGACTTTACATTTTATTAACCAAAACATTTCATAATTGCATAATTCATCGGAGAGCTCTGAACGTTATTTGTAAGCCACTTCGGTCCTTCTCTTTAATATAGCATGGTAAGCCTGTAACACTCCAGTTGGTGCGTGTAGTTTTCATAAGATCCTTCCCTGACTCCAACAAGAGAAGCATTTGTTCTCCTCTTTTCAAACGCAAATGTAGGCCCCTCTTCATCTGCTTCCCCCAGGAGCGCCACCCCTCTCTTTGTTTATGCTAATATAATAAAGTGTCCGTAGGGAGTTCTGGGTAAACATAATATTAAACAGTCAACAACGTAATCAATTATTTTACCAGCAGGAGTGACTTGTTTACTTAATCTCTCCTTTAAAAACAGTCATTTCAGGAAAGGCATTTAATACCTTCCTTATTTTGACAGCGTCAGGAAACTCCATTGTTAATCAGAAGCACGTTAAATCACACAGACATATTTAAAGGCAACAGCCAAGATTTGTCAGCTGGATTGACTTTTACAGCATAAAGCTGTAAAAACATTTTATAGGAGGGAAACTGTATAGCAACCCTGGAAGCTCACCCCGTGTGACAAAGCTTAGCCAAGATGAAACTAAAGATAAAATTGTGCATTAAATACTCAATTTCATTTTAATATGCTATTTTTATAAGACAGGAGTCCTTGGAAATTAAGCAGTGGTGATGGGGGAAAGTATTAAAAATTAATGAATCTATAGAAAAGATAAAAAGAAATAGATCCTGAATCACTAAATATATTGGTTGATTTATTTTGACAGGTGCAGTTTAGTTTTAATGATTTCAAATAACACTTCATAGTAGGATACTAAAAGTCCTGCTGTGTGTGGTTATGTGTATGGTAATAAAATCTTGGCGATATGAGTTTTACTGTTAGTCTTAGTGTTTAATTTACATTAAGAATAAACTGTTCTTCGGGTTTGTATATCAGCAAAGTGAAAGTACACACGACCCCTGATTTTTTGATCATTATTACTTACTTCAAGTTCAGAATACAATTTCTTTCTGAAAAGAGCATGTGATGTGCAATAACTCAAGCTTTGGTGCTACATTTTTTACACAAATTCAATTTGCAACTTTTTGCCTCAGTTTACCAAGGATACACAATACAGAGAAGCATTTCCTGGTATGAGAATTAATTAGCATCTATGAAGAAAGTTAAGATTTCTTTATAAAAGAACTCTTCTTGAAGAGGGAAAATGCTAAGCTCTGTGAGATAAAAGAGCAGACGCTAGAGATTTCAAACATTGTGGAAGTTACTGAAGAATAAAAAAAGTACCAGAGGTTATAATTATCTTCAGAAAGACAGATGTCACCAGACAGGCTATCACACTGTGATGAAAGATATTAAGAGGGACATGGGTAAAGTCTTGAGGCATTCAAGGCCTGTGCCATCAGGAAGCCAGCTAAGACTGAGACTGTAAAAACTTTGAATCAAATATACTCCTATAGAGGGTAGAAGTGAGAGCAGTGAAATGGAAACATATTTGTAAGGTCTCTAGTAACCTCAAACCTTTCATGACGCTCCTTTTCTTGTTCCGCTAGTGTCTCTTTCACATTTCACAAAGGATGCTTAATTACTGACTCGGACAGCTTGGTTCCATCTTCCCTTGCAGATGTCAATAGTCTAGCAATTGAGGGAAGTATTTTCAGTTCCTCCCTGTCACTTTTTGCCTCCTTGGAAATGGAGGAGCATTCCACATGTGACTGCCTGTATGACTTCAGCTTAGCTGGAATTTCTGCCTCTTTACTTGTGCTTGGAAATTCTTACTCACAAGATGATTTAGCCTTTAAAAACATACACAACTCACTTTGTGTATCGAACATCTGACTTTCATGAAGTACTGGGCAAGAGCATGCTTCATGTTGTCAAATAACAAAAAAGCGAAGCCAAAGAGTTCTCCCTGAAGAGAACCCTGAGAGTCCTACTCTGGGTTTGGTCCCAGTTCCGACACTGATTTCCTACGTGCTGTCCACACATCTTTCACATGGACTCGTGTGATGATCCGCTACAGAGTCTTGTGTTTGCTTGGGTGCATATGATCCTGCAAATGCCTCAGGTTTTATATTTTTCCTTAGTCATGCCATTAGAAATTAGGAATTTTCAAACAGTAAATCATTTGAAAGAGAAAAAGTTTCTTTGGAATAAATAACAGAAGACTATTAATTTTAGAAACTGGAAACTCATGGCTAATTCAAGAAGTAAAGGAGAGCTGGGTGTTGTGATACACACCCATAATCCCAGTGTGGTTGGGGATTGAGGCAGGAGAGTCACCAGTTTAAGTCTAGCCTGGGCAATTAAGCAACCTGGCCAGACCCTAACTCAAAAGAAAAAAATAGAAAAAGGACTGTAGCTCACACAAAGACCGTGACTTCAGTCCTGAGTGCTGAGAGAGAAGGGGGGGGGGTTGGTAGGAGGAGAAAGGAAAAGAAAAAAGTAACCATTGCCTGAGCAGTAAGTATGGGAATGGAAATGGAAATGCTGGAAGCATAGTATGAGATCACAAAACACTACTTGGATCTTTGGTACAGATGGAAATGTATTGAGAAAGAGTCTCACAATACTGTTATATGATATGTGGAATTCACTAAGATTCCCTTGCACAATTGATATGAATTTGAGCTAGTAGAATTAGTATCAACCATGATTTTGCAGACATTTAGCCTTGACATAAACTATCAAACATTACAGTTTCCAGGATGATTATTGTACAATGGCACTGTCTGTAAGCATCAAAGAACTCTCTTAAATCTCTTCTTAAATACAAATTAATCACTAGCCCTTGACAAGACTTTAGACCTCAGACCAGTCCTGTTTAACTAATGCTTGATCTCGCCCATGCATGGAAATATTAATGCTTCTTTCTTTTGAAAGGCCAAATTAAAAATTCTAATAAATACCTACTTGATTGGAAACAGTTTCTCAATCAATTGAGAGATTGAAATGATGGATAATGATAGTGTACAGCTATGATGGTGCATTTAACATTTACATTTTTAGAAGAGGATTGCATTTTAAATATGGGAATAATTATCATATCATGGAGAAGACAGCCTAAAGTTTTTTTTCTTGTGGTTGCACCTGAGGCTGGCATGTGCTAGGGGGCTGATGTTAGGACAAATTCCCTTCACTAAGGAAATAGATTTTGCCTAAGAAATAGTAAGAGTCTATAGAGATCAGGTTGGCTAATTAGAGTTCAATTGGTTACATCGAATCTGAACTGACTCATTATTTCAACATCACCTGTCACTTTCACTTATATCCACAAAAAATAGGGGTCAGCACACAGCCTCATGTATAAAACAGTATTGTTGGGTACACTTACAGTTATGCACCTAGATTTTCATATTGTCTCCAGTAAGCTATATGAGTTTAGTTCCTTTCCTACACTCAGGGTTTTTTTTTTTTTCACCTGTGAAACAAAAGAATTAAATTAGATCATTGTTTCTCAAACTCTAACTTCTATTTGAGCCCATCCAGAATCTTGTTAATTGTGGGTTTAAATACGTGAGGTCTCAGGTGTGTGGCTGGAGAATCAGTCTTTCTGCCCAGCTCTGAAGGCCAGTGATTCTGAGGACAACTTTTTGGAAAAAAATAATTCACACATTTCCTTTGACCTCTGTAGGAGACTCCTTTGCACATGCAGGGATTCCTGTTTTCATCAGACACTGCTTGAACTGTTCCTGGGGATTAGAACACAACTTCTTAATCCCAACTTCCTTTATCACTCTGAAAAAGGCCCAGTTTAGGTTTTGCTTTTAGCTGTTTACAGTGTTTATTTGGAATGCCTATTGGATGCTGGGCACAGCTGACCTTTCATAAAACCACAAGCTTGGAAAAGAATAAATTCACTTCACTTCATTTGAAGACTACAGATGCAGGCATTTATGCAATGACCTCATCCTCCAGCCACATTCCCTGTGATACTTTTTATGGTCTTAAAATACTCAGTTAACACCTCATTAAGTGACAGATGATCACTGTACTTTGTCACTTGCAAATAATGCAGCACTTACAGTATTCAAGTGAGGGGATGTGACAGACACAGCCAGAGAAGAGCTGAGAGTTGCAGCACTAATGTTTGCTGGTGATGTTAGTCACAACCACCACAGAGCCATTATATGCCTTATGAAAGCACTGAGTTCACGGTTATCCACTCACTATAAGATACATAAGATGATCAGTTGAAAATCACTGGTTTACCAGCACATGAGGACCAACTCTGGACCCGGAGCCTGGATTGGTCCTCTTCCCATGTGATGATCCTGGGCAGGGTAACAATATGAAGCCACCCCCATCACATTCTGGGAAGTAGCCTTGGTGCACAATGAGCACAGTGTGAGCATTTGCTGACATGATTGCCGGAGATCTGTGCTGCATCCTGCTTAAGACCATATTCAGTCATTTATCCACAGAGCAAATGTATTTCCTGCTTTTTGTTTATAAACATTTAACAGTCACAATAATCCCTAGTTTTTAAAATAACCTTATAGTGTATAAAATATTGATCAATTATAAGTATAGAAATTAAAATATTTTAATTAATTTATTGGAGAATTGTATGACACAAATTCTAACCTCAAAATATGTCAGTTTTAGGGGGAAGAAAAAGATGTGTTTAAATAAATGTAATGTAATAAGAAAAGTAGATTACCTGCCATGAAGGTGGGTGGTATGAAGGATATTCCTGTCTGTTGCTCTAAGTCAAAATAAAGAAAATCTATGTAAGCATATTACTACTTCAGTTCCTACACTGTGTTTAACACTTAGACTTAATTTTAATCTTCCTGAAATTATTTTTTTCAATGTAAAGCTAATGTTATTGTTTTTCTGATTATAAAAGTAATAAATGGAAGAGCAGAGATTGTCAGGAAGATTAAGGAAGTCAGAGGTATTAATGATTACCTTCTGGCAGGGGTTGTGCAAGGGAACCTGAAGTATTATTGTTTATTTTTTTATATCCTATAAATTTTGTTCCATGTGTATTATCTACATTATACTCTCTTGGAAGTTATAAAGTAGAAAGTGAAATTATTCATCATACTATCTTGCACTGAATATTTTTATGCTTCCCAATTCTCTCAAAATCTGTGTTCTAGGAATATATGATACATTTTTTTTTTACAAAAATGAGATCATGATCAATACAATGTTTCCAAAAATATCTTTCATATCAAATAAACTCGAGGACATAATTTTGAATGTCTATATTATGTTCTACTGTCTATATGTTTTTAGTTGACTTAACTCTCATGGGTGAATTTTTTAAGATATTAAAAGATATCTAAGATGTCTAAGAGAGACAGATATAATGTGGATGGGTCTGTGTATTTTCAAGAGTTCTGTGATGAACATTTTTATACATGCATACTTGTGGAGTTGGTCTTCTTTTTTTAGTCTAGGAGAAATTCAATTACTGGGCAGAGATATGCAGGTAAAGCTGAGATCTGAAAGAGGCACAGTGTGAGTAGAGAAATAAGCCCTCACCATAGAGGGAAGAGCACATGTCCAGCAGTGACAGCTCAAGCAGAGCTGCTCTTTTCTCCCTACTGCTGAAAAGGGTGCAAGTTGTTTCTACAGCACCGGCCATGACTGTTGGCTCGTCAGGTAGGAAAATGGAAGAGGAGTGGGGTCTGGAGAGTGAACTATAATGAGACATTCCTCACTCAATTCTACTTTTTTCTGCTTTCCCAAAAGGAAATTCCTTGCTTGATCTTTGCAGCAGCTTTAGAGTTATGTCTGCTAGTGGACTTATAACCAGTTAATGCTGATGCAGTTAGTTTATGTTAATATTATTAGGGTGGGACCTGAATGTTATTAGGGGATCAGAACAGCTCTTTAGATTTCGAATCCTAGATGGCACCTTGCAGGAGAGGAGAGAAATAAAAAATAGGAGACTGACAAATTACAGTAACAATTTTAGTCACTTTCTCTTTCTCTCTTTTAACACAAGAACGAATGAGGTTAAATCACTTACTCAGAAGAATGTAAACTTACACTGTGGTTAGTTGCATTATACCAAGCAAGTCTAATTTAAGATTGTGCAGAATTACTAAAGACAATCATTAGCTTGCAGAGAAGTTTCCTTTATTATGCTGTACTAATCCGTTTAGAAGTTACCTTTGAGGTAGTCCACGTACCAATTTCGCTTTAGTTACTCTGATGTAGAAGATGGGAGGAGGAACACGGCTTCCATCAGAGTGATATGAGATGTATGCTTGAGGTACTTAAACGTGAATGGAATCTGAAGTCAATTTCCTGCTATTTACATTTGCATGTCTCTTTCAGTTAGGATTCCTGGTTTACTACATGGTGCCTTTTGCTGCTGAGCTATGGCAGGATTTAAAGGGGAGAAGAACAGCTCTTTAGATTCCTATGCCTAGATGACCCTCACCTCTAACTGAGCAGAGTTCCTAGGAAGGGTCGAGCTAACACCCAACATCTCCCTCCTGCACCTGTCAGTCCTGAGGGAACCCGATGGCTTCTGCAAAGATCCACTCTCTGCAAGTGCCACAGTGGAAATGAGCATTCAAACTGGAGAAGACAGTTAAAATTAAATATTGAGATAAAGTCTGGGTAATACCTGAAATCTGCTCAGAAATCTGCTTTTAAAAAAGAATAAGAAAGGATTTGTGAACAAGAGTGCTTTTGCTACAGCAAAGTGAGACAGCTCAGTATTACAGTTGTACAAACAGCTCCAGAGGTGAAGAAACTTCAGGCAGCTCTCAGAGAGATGGAGGGATTCAAATTTTGTTATGTCAGCGGGCTCAGAGGAGTTCTTAGTCTGAAGTCTGAGCTCTGAACAAGAATGGAAGCAATCTTCTATGGAGAACCACAGGGTAAAGGGGTGGCTCCACGTTCTGAGCCAGCATGCTTGTTGAAGCAGATGGGCAGAGTTACCCCAACATTCTTGAAACCTTAGGTAGAAACATGTGCATCACAAACAGTTACATTGCTTGAACAATACATCTTGTGACAGAAACATGGAGTGGGGCCCTGGCAGCAGACAAAGGCCTGCCTCGTTGTCCACTATTTCTTTATCACTTTCAGGATTTGTTTTTGGACTTGTAAAAACTTCAGTGATAAAAGGAAGACAATTTATAGCTGTGGCCTCTGGGCCTTTCGAATTCATGGCAAGGATCAGACAAATGTGGGTCATTTCTTCACAGGACAAGGTGGCCAGTTGCAAGGCAGCTGATCATTTTTCACAAACCCTTGTGCAAGAACCTTTCTACATTTCAGCGCCCTTCTATTCTCAAGTCTTCAGAAGGTGTGTTGTATTTGAACGTGCTCTTGCTTAATGTCCCAGAGCATATCACATGGAGTCTTTCAGCTTTATTTAGAGACAGATGTCACAGAATTTCTTTCATCTTTTATTCAACAACAATTTAGTAAGAATCTACAGTATGCCAGACTGCTTCTAGAAGTGTCTTGGTTATTTTTCTCGTCACTAAGACAAAACGAGGCCAGGTTTACTACAGCCCACTTTCCTGGTTTCAGTCCATAGTCAGCTGGGTCCAAGGCCAGGTGACACTGCAGATAAGCAGGTCAAGGCAGAAGGCAGCAAAGCAGTAAAGTAGCAGAAGCAACAGCAGAAGCCCTCTGTTCATCTCTTATATTCCACTCAGGCTACACCCAGCTCTAGAGTGACAGCTCTAATGCCCATGTAAGGTTCCTTGAGCCCCAGCATCACAGCATTAATCTCAGCATTTGATCCTTCATCTCATCATCACATACCTTGGACCCAGCTAGCTCTGAACAGCCTCACCTATGACTGTGAGAGATTCTAGGGAACATCTAGGAAGAAGCTTTAATATTCTACTTTTGGCCCTTAAAAGACTCCTGCACATCCCTGTATGCAAAAGACATCTAGTTCATCTTTAAGAGTTGGTAAAGTCCTGGAAAAGGATGCTGGAAACTCTAAAAGCCCAAAGTCTCATCTGCGATTTAAAGCAAACTCTTAGCTGTGAGCCTCTGTGCAATTGAAAAAAAAAAAGTCAAACACTTCCAACATACAATGGCAGAAGACAGACATTATTATTCCAAAAGGTACAAATAGAGGGCTAAAAAGGAACAGGTTCAAAGCAAGTCCAAAATCCAACAGGACGAACAGTAGCACCCCGTAGTTCCATGCTCAGAATCGCTGGCAATCTGTGGTGACATGTGAAGTCAAGGGGTGGGGACTTAGTGCCGTGGTTTCAGCACCTACCTCACAAACACAAGACCCTGAGTTCGATCCCTTGTACCAAAAAACCCAAACCAAAACAAAACAGAAAAAAAAAAAAACACAGAAAGATGTGAACTCAAAGGGTTTGGTTACATCTCCTCTTGCAGCTGCTAGTAGTTGGAATTTACAGTGTCTCTCTTGGGCCAAACTTCTTGCAGCTTTTTTAAACAATCCAGGTTGCTGGCTTCTTCAACCTTCTGGAGTCTTCACTGCTCCTTTGGCCCCACATTCACAGCTTCACAAACTCTTAGAAGCACACTGCTTGACATCCCAGGCTTTCTCCTGAAATCTACATGCACCTGGAACCATGACGACATGGAGACACCGAGACCTGCCGCTGTAGCCAGGCTTCCTTCTCTCTTGGCTGGAGGGTCCAGTGCCTGTGAACCAAACCCCGAATAACAGCCTCCCCAGGACCCTGCTAGGGAACGTGTTGCTCTGGGGCTTTTCTGCTCAAAGTGAAATCTTTCATTTATTCACTTTTGAGGCTGCAAAGTCCGGAGTCGTGCTGGTTCTTTTTTTTTTTTTAGACAGGGTCTCGCTTTTGTAGTTCAGGCTGGCCCTGAGCTCAACCTTGAACTCATAGTAATCCTCCTGCCTCTGCCTTTCAAGTTCCTGGGATTTACAGGAGTCAGTCACCATGCCTGACACTATGATATGTGGTTCTGATTGCTGGTGGGCGTGAGTCTCCACACTCAGCACCGTTGTATGTGGTTACCGGGGACTGAACCCAGGTTCTTGAACTTAGAAGGCAGGCGCTAGAACCACTAAGCTAAGTCCTCAGGTCCTGCTGGTTCTTTTGATATACTTAGGCAAACTCAGGCAATCTTTTCTATTATCCTATTGCTGTTCAGCCCTCAGTTCTATCTTTGCAGTCAGAAGCTTTATTGGAGTTTTGTTTTTGGCCAAACTCACAATGTTTTGAATCATTCGACAAGAGCTTTTTGCTCTTGATTCTCAACATAGATCTGACTAAAAGCACCCAACAGTAACCATGTTACCACCTCAATATGAAACTGCCTTGAAATTTCTTCTACCAGATTAATTAGTTCACTGTCTTTAATCTTAGTCTCAGGCAAGGTCTCTGAAATATAGAATGAGAAAAAGGCAAATTTTCTGCCAAAGAATAACAGCAGCACAGTCTGGAGTTCAGCAGCCAATGCAGTCCTTGTTCCTCCCAAGCCTGGTCTTTACCAGTTACTTCCTATCAGCATTCTGGTTTTTTGAGATCTGACAAGAGTCTCTCCTCAGCTTTAAATATTCCAGGGCTGCTCTTTAGTCACCATCTCCAAACCTCTCCAACGTCTTCCTTCAAGCTAGTTCTAAAGGCTCCTGAGCCACATCATCAGGTAGAGCACAACAACAGCCCCCTCCTGCCACAAAAATCTGTCTTAGTTACTGTTCTCTTTGCTGAGACGGAATACCAGACACCCACAGTGAAACGAGGAAAGGTTTATGCAGCCCACAGTTTATGGAGGTTTCAGTCTATAGTCAGCTGGCTCCAAGGCAGGGGCGTTGGAGACAAGAAACAGTCCATGGTGCAGCAGGGCAGGCAGAAGGCAGCAAAGCAGTGAAGTAGCAGAAGCTGTTTCTGTCTCTTATTCTCCATCCAGATGATCTGCCCGTAGGAGTGAGCACTCACTGAGGATGAGGCACTCTCATCCCCAGCATTACATTATTAATCCCAGTGCCACACAACCTAGGACAAACCAGCTCTGAAAACCTCACGTATGAGGGCATAGCCTTTAAATTACAACTAGATACAAGCTGTAAAACAGGGATTCAGCTATATATACAATAAAATTCCTGCTGTCATAGTGCTATTATAGAGCTCATAAGGAAACCGCAGTACGGTATTTATGATAGTAAGTAAGTACTGTGAAGAAGAATACGTGGTAAAGAACTCTAGGGGATAGAGTTTTTATTTTTCCAAAATATAGAATGGTCAGAGAAGTAGAAATCGGAAAGAAACAGAAGAACAAATATGCCGATATTTGAACAAGGGTATCTCAGGGGAGGAGACAGCAGATGTGAAGGTCTGGAGATACATTGTGCTCCCCAATCCCAACAGCCCTAACATACCGGAGAGGTCAGAAAAGATGAAGCAAGGGAGCTCAACAGGCAAAGCACGGGGCAAGGGACCCGGAAGCGGAAACAAACAGGCTGTGCTGAGGCCTCGGGATCAACCTGAGCCCAGTGGGAAGTCGCTGTAGAAACTGGAGCCAGAAGGATGGGATCTGAAGAGCCCTCCTGCTGCGTGAAAACAGGTGATGGTGTAAGAACAGAGTGAGGGCGCTGGGGATGACTGCCGTGAGCTCATCTAGAGTTTTGGTGTTCAGTGGCTCAGTCCAAAGAGGAGCAGTGGTCAGTGGGTGAAATTGAAGGCATATTTTGAAGATGGTGCCAAAAGCCTACTAGTAGCATCTACTGAATACGGCTCTGTTTTCTGTTTATTGAAGCCAGGCTCAAATGTGCTAGGTAAAATAGGAAATTTTATCCAGTAAAAGATAATTGTCACAGATGTGGCAATTTGTAAAACTACTTGTCATCTATCTATTTAGGTATCTATATCATTATATATATTGATATAGTAACATGATATGAAGAACTGCTGGAGCAGAAAACTGGAATGACGTAGGTGAGATGGCACTGGCCCCGGAAAAGTTCATGTTGACATTTGGCCAAAGACAAGGCCACTTGTGGTGGTGGCAACACGAGGCTTATGTCACTGACCTGACTTGTTTCTGTTTTTTCTAGCTTCTGCTTTGTTTCTGTTGTGCTTTCTGTGGTGCAGGAGAAGCACGCACAGGGCAGTGTTGGCTGGGCATGGTGGCACAGACAGGTGGGCAAGGGGATGTGCACAGGCCCAGGGAACTAAGGGAAAGCGGCAAGTATAATTGCCCCTTCCAACCGCCTGTTGAGAGACGGAGTCAAGATTACGTGTGTGTGTCTGCTGTTGGCACAGCAAGGCACTAACTTCTGCTTTTCACAGAAATATTTTCTTTTGCAATGCTTCTGTCAGAAAAGTGCCTACACACATCCCAAGTCTACAGAGCAGCCAGCAAGTAAGAAGCGGGTAAGGAACTGCAGCTTCAGTCCCACACTTCTGCTGGCCAAATTATTTCTTGCTTGGAGGTGATCAGTCTTTGTTCTGTTACAGTTCTCATCTGATCAGAGAGATTACCATCTTAAGAATGATGACCTGCACCAGTTAAAATCTACTGATTTAAATATTAACTTCAAAAAAGTTGTCACAGAAGGATGTAAAATCATTTTTCACCATATGTTGGAGCATAAAGCCCAGCCAAGTAGACTTGTAAAAGTAACCTTCACAAGGCCTTCCCCTGAGCTACACACTCACCTTCAGAAGAGAAGGAAGAATACAGTAGATTTAAACATAACAGTGCTGGACCCCCTTATTTGCTCCTTGATTTTACCCCAAGGCAGGGCCTAAGGCTATTGCTTTGTTTAAGGGATGAGTGAAAGATGTGTGGACTTCTACGATGAACTGTAAAGTTCATCTCCTCTCCTACTTCCATCCATGACTACATATGTCCTGTCTATCATTAAAATTCTTGGCTCAAAGCTATTAGATTGAAGATCAGGTGAGCGTTAAAGAATCCCACAATTTTAAAAAAAACAGCAAAAGGTAAATGAAAAGATTATTCCTCCTCTCTTGCTCTAGGGAGAACACAGTACTATGGGTTAGATTTTTGTTATAACAGAAAGTTCATTTCTGGGAAGTGTTTGTCCTGTGTGCTGTCCACTGGACAGTGGAGAGTATATTGGTCAAGGTGGGCATTTTACTTCTGAAAGTGGCACGGGGGACGGTTTGCTGTACCGCTGATGGTCCATTAGCAAGTGGCATCCCAACACAAGTCCAGCATAGGACCCAAACTGAAGACAGAAACACAAGCCAGGCATGACGAAGCAAACCTGTAATCCTTGCTCTGAAGGAGGCTGAAGCAGGGGGACTGCAAGTTCCCAAGTGTAGCAGCTTCACAACTTAGCAAGACCTTGTCTCAAACAATAAAGAAGAGCTGGAGAGAGAGAGAGAAGGAGAAAATGAGAATGAATAATGGATAATATATAGAGGGAATGGAGAAAAAAAACAAGGATCAAGATATACCATGCACAGGTCTGAATTCTCAGTGTCGAGGAGATCATAATGTTTACCTAAAATCTACCAATAAGCTTAATGAATTTAAAGAAAAAAGGAATGGTTCAAATGGGAATCAGTCAAGCTGGGTAAGGGCTGCTGAACAGCTGGATGTGAGAAAAACCTGGGTCTTTTCCCTTATTTCTAGAAATCTCCTGTTTGATCTTACCCCTGTAGGCTTCAGCATCCCTGATAAGAGCGTTAAAATTCAGTTGACTAAAAATAGTTTTTTGTTTTTTTTTTCTGGGAAGTATATGAAATCCTTTACTGGGGATTCTCCGAGCAGGCAGGATGCCTCCCCTGTCCCAGAGTGATATAACACAAAGTAAATAAACCCAAGAGGACAAACAATGGGTGTGTGGAGCCTACAGGTCACTCAGAAGCTATGTAAATAATGTTTGTTTTCAAAAAACAAAATCTGCTTTGTCACTCTTCTTCCCAGGAGCTAAAAATAAATAAATAAATAAATAAATAAATAAATAAATAAATAAAAGTGTAAGGCATTCATACTTTGTTTCCAAAAGTGTGCACATGATCATATCATATTCATTTACAGCAGGGGCTAGGGAGGTATCACCATGTAGTTTACATTCCAGTCAATGTCAAAGCCAGGACCTAACCCTACTAATGTTCATTGAGCTCCTCTGTGAGCAAACTACTATGGTAAGTATGAGACACCTGGTTTATGTTTTAGGTATGTATTTTTTCGCTCTTTAAACTGTGTTAAAAGCCATGCATGGTGGTACATGCTTATAACCCAGTTATTTGGGATTTGAGGCCAGCTTGGGCAATTTAAAGACACCTTGTCTCAAAATTAAAAATAGGGCTAGGGATGTAGCTCAGTGGTAAAGTACTTACCTATGCAAGGGCTTAGAATCCCTGATAGTGTGAAAAAACCCAACCAACCAAATAAATACACACACATTTGACAAATATTTTCAATAAATTGACAAGGGAACATAGATTAAAAAAAATCTCGTACTTTTTTTAACCTAGAAAATATTGGCTCATTTAACATTAAGACTTACTCTACTTAGAATCAAGAATAAAAAACCATAAAGATATTTCTGTCTCAAAGAATTCCCTGGATTTAGTTTTCCTTTTTGTTCCTCCTCTCTCCACTTTTTCTTTTTCATAGGTAAAAGCACACCTCCCAAAGACTCCCATGCAGCATTAGCCATACTGAAATTTTTGTAGCTCAGTTCTGTCACAGCCTACAGCATTTGAAATGAGAGCACAAACATGACAGCAAATGGTACCTCTACAATAACTGGAATAAAGTTGATAAAAACTCACAAAGCCTTGGATCATAGCATTCTCTTGGAGCCTGCCCAGGTAGAAAGAGACACAAATAACCACTTTGTAGCTCAGGCTGGCCTCCAACTCACATCAGTCCTCCTGCCTCTGCCTCCCCTTAGTGCTGGGATTACCGGTGTGAGCCACCACACCCGGCACTATAGAGTGTGGTACTGATTGTTGGTGGGTGTGAGTCTCCACACCCAGTATCGTCTGTGGTTACTGGGACTGAACCTGGGCCCTTGTGCTTGCAAGGCAGGTGGTGGAACTGCTGAGCTAAATCCCCGGCCCCAAAGATAACCATTTTTATCTGTGTCACTTGGCCTAGGACTCTCTCAAGAAGAAAAAAGTTCTTTATCAAAATCCATATGAATCAAAATCAAATTTGATTCTTGGGACATTTATTAACATGTTCCATTTCTAAATTCTAAAATAGCCTGTTTCTATAGTTTTCTTTGACTCTAGTTTGGATTAGAATTGGAAATTTTGTTTATTGATAAACCAAAAAGAATAAAGGCAGTGTTTTTGGAGTGTGTAAGTCAAAGTTTGGCACTATTCTGGGGGCATTTTCTCTCTCCTTGATCCTGCTGGATCATAAAATAAGAGGATATTATGTCCATTTCACAAGTGGACATCATGTATTTAGGAGGAGGATCACTAGGATTTGAATACAAATCTCATCATTCTTTATTTAACTACTGCTTACTGCATTTCTGTGATCGTCCAGCTCATGTGAATTTAAATGTATTTAAGAACATGCTATTAAAAAACAAACAAATAAACAAACAAACAAAACAAAACAAAACAAAAAAATTGTAGGGCCAGGGATTTAGCTCAGTGGTTCCGGCACCTGTCTTGCAAGCGCAATGACCCGGGTTCGATCCTTGGTAACCACATACAATACTAGGCTTGGACGCTCACACCCAGCAGCAATCAGTACCACATACCACAGTGCTGGGTGTGGTGGTTTAAACCTGTAATCCCAGCACTTGGGGGGCAGAGGCAGGAGGATTGCTGTGATGTGAGTTTGAGGCTGAGCTCAGGGCCAGCTTGAACTACAAAGCGAGACCCTGTCTCAAAAAAAACCTAAAGAGGGGGAAAAAAAAAAAAAGAACATGCTATTAGTGTCAACACCTGCTTTTCCAGTTAGACGTTAAAATTATGTTTTTAGGGATTGATAAAGATTATGTTTCACTAGAGTAGCTACATGACATTGGTATATATGAGGCTTTTGTTTTCAATGAGTTAAATATAACTGAAGATCCTTTACTACGTTAAGAATCAATTGCTAGCCACATTCTTGTTTTGCAGCATTTTATTTGGAATTTCAGAAAGATGAAGCAAAAAGATAAAAAGAGAAGAGTAAGAAAGAAGCAAGGTTATTGTAGGAATCATCTAGGGTACAAGACCATGGTGGTTAGAAAACAAATTTGTGATGTGATCTGATTCATTTGTTCAACAGATAATTATTAAACACATTTTAAAATACAACCTTGTATTGAAATTTCTGAAATATGTGTATTTTGAGCAGGTACAAATGAGAAATGGGAATTAGAGCAGGTAATACTTTTTAAATCTGTTATATGCTGGCTTTGCTTTCTCTCTGAAAAATAAATTTAATTTGTCCTCATAGGATAGATGAAGAAAGTTAAGAGACTGAAGAAGGGGGGAAAGAGGGAGAAAATAAGAGAGTAAGATTAAGGACAGCAAAGCTGAAGTTAAGTATGTGCCTTTGACCTCGATGCAGAAGTTCTTGTCTTTCTTTCTTTCTTTCTTTCTTTCTTTCTTTCTTTCTTTCTTTCTTTCTTTCTTTCTTTCTTTCTTTCCTTCTTTCCTTCTTTTTTAGGCAAGGTCTCACTTTGTAGCTCAGGCTGTCCCTGAACTCATTATGTAGCCCAGGCAAGACTCAAACTCACAGCAATCCTCCTGTCTCTGTCTCCGAGTGCTGAGATTACAGGTGTGAGCCACCACACCTGGCACTGTGGTGTGTGGTACTTGTTGCTGATAGGTGGACCAAGCCCGGCATTGTGGTATGTGGTTAGCAGGGATCGAACCTGGGACCTTGCACTTGCAAGGCAGATATCAGAACCATTGAGCTAAATCCCTAGCTCTGTCATTCTTTTTTTAAATTAAATTCTTTATTGGTGCATTTTATATACCCATCATGATCACCTCAACACTCAAAATTTGTACCAGTATATGATATGACTTAATTCTCATTTTTCCCATATCCCTACCCATCCTACAATCACCCCACACCTCCTATATACATATGCTTTATTTTTTTTACCATCGCATTTTTTCTTTCCCCTTGTACCCTTACCTTTTTCCATTTGAATATTTTCTATTTCACAATATCTATCATACATTCTAGAACTCATTTACATCTTCAGATTTTCATATCAGAGAAAAGATACAGTATTTACCCATCTGTGACATATTTATTTCACTTATGAGTATGTCATCAAGGAACATCCATTTGTGTATAAATGACTCAACCTTATCATTCTTTATAACAGAGTAATACTCCATTTTTTTTTTAAACAAACCTACGTCTTCTTTAACTAGTCTCCAGCTGATGGACATTTGGGTTGTTTCCAAGATTTAGCAATCATAGTCTGAGCTGCCATGAACATGGGTGCACACATATCACTGTGATATGAATCTTTTAATTCTTTCATGTATATCACTAGCAAAGGAATAACAGGGTTAAAGCGACCTCTAATCCTAGCTTTTGGAGGAATCTCCACGTGGTCACCAGTTTACATTCTCACCAACAGGGTAAAAGGGTTCCTTTCTCCCCACAACCCCACCAGCATTTGTTGCTGGTTAATTTTGCAACAGCAGCCATTCCTTGTGGAGTGAGATGAAATCTCACAAATCTGCATCTCTCTAATGACTGGTGATGGTGAGCATTTCTTTTTTCTTTTTTTTTTTTTTTTTTTTTTTTGAGACAGGGTTTCGCTTTGTGGTTCAGGATGGCCCTGAGCTCAGCCTCAAACTCACATCACAGCAATCCTCCTGCCTCTGCCTCCCCAGAGCTGGGATTACAGGCGTGAGCCAACATGCCCAGCACTGTGGTATGTGGTACTGATTTCTGCTGGGTGTGAGTCTCCATGCCCAGTATGGTATGTGGTAACAAGGATCGAACCTGGGTCATTGCACTTGCAAGACAGGCACCGAAACCACTGAGCTAAATTCCCGGCCCATGTTGAGCATTTCTATGCTTTTTAGCTGCTTTTACTTCTTCCTCCAAAAATTGTCTATTCATTTCAGATGTTCATTTCTGAATTGGGTCTTTAAATTTGGGAGGGGCTGATTTTTTTAAGCTCTTTATATATTCTAGATAGTAGCTCTTAATCTGAGAAACAACTGGTAGGAATCAGTCTATCAAACAAGGTGAAAAACCTCTAGTCTCAAAACTACAGCACTCTGAAAAAGGAGATTGAAGTAGATATCAGAAAATGGAAAGACATCTCTTATTCCTGGGCAGAAAGAACAGTATCAAAATGGCTATACTCCCACAACTTTTATACAGATTTAATGCAATCTCTTTTGAAATCCCAATAGCTGATTTCACAGATCCAGAGAAAATAATCCAAAAATTCATCTGGAACTACAAAAGACCTAGAATAACAAAAGTAATTCTAGGCAACAAAGACATGGCAGGGAGTATCATAATCAATAGTATGAAACTATACTATAAAGCCAGTATGATAAAAACCGCATGGTACTGGTAAAGTAACAGACACACGAGGCAGTGGAATAGATTAGAAGATCCAGAAACAACCCCAGATACACTAAACCACCTCATCTTTGACAAAGGAGCTAAATATCCTTAATGGAAGAAAAATAGCCTCCTTAACAAATGGTGCTGGAAAAACTATGCTTTAACCTGCCAACGACTAAACCTAGACCTATGTCTTTCACCCTGCACTAAACTAAAATCAAAGTGGATTAGAGACCTAACTATTCAAACAGAAACACTAAACCTGCTGCAAAACAGGTTAGGTAGAACTCTTGGAGACATTAACTTAGGGAAAGACTTTGAACAAAACCTCTAGCAGGAGAACTGGAAGAAGGAATCAACAAATGGGATCTCATCCTATTATAAGGCTTTTGCACAGTGAAAGAAACCACCAGCAGAGTGAAAAGACAACCAACTATATGGGAAAAGTTCTTATTCTAATGCAGAGTCTGAAGGGGTAGATGAGGCCTCAGGAGGACCAGGGGCTTTTTCATCAAGGCTTCTGGTGAGTTTGACCAAAAGATAATCACTAGCTTTTATTAATAGCTTAGTGTAGCTCAGACTTCAATCAACATGACCTATTTCAGTTTTTAAACAACATGACTGTTAGAAAGTGCCATATAATGTAATGGACCTGCCACTTGGTAGTAGCTGAATACCTTAAGCCTTTACTTAAACTCTCCACACTACTATTTCTCCATCTGTAAAGTAATTTTGACTGTAAACATCTCAGAGGATTTTTTGAACAAGGCTTCATACCGAGACTGGTACGATATATGAAAGCAAGAGACTTCAGTTTTTTATTGCTGTTGTTACATGCTAAGTGTCTGAATCACTATTATTCTCAGTGTCTTCTATTAAGGTTTAATCTATTTTCAATTCTTAAAATGTTGGTTTTGTTGATGCTCATGAACTTGACCCTGGCCTTCGTTTATTTTAGCCTTTTTCCTACTGCTAAATGAACCAAGTTCCTTCATAAATGATGGGGGTGCAGGTTAGGGAAGGAAGCCTAGGATCTGGAACCAGGCTGCCTGAGTTCAAATCGTGCCTCCAACACTCCCTAGCTGTGTGGGTGTTCTAATTAATCATTTTCAGTTTTTTTTTTTAATCCACAAAGTAGAGACAGTACTACTGCTCACCCTTTAGACTTTCCTGTGGGGTTAAATGAGTTAATACTTATATATTTTTAGCCCTTAGAAGAATATTTGCCCCAGAATATGTGCTTAGAAAATCTCTAACTTTTTTTATTAATTCTCAGGAAGTTTTCCTTTAGTAAGTCACTGTACGTGTTGTTTACTTGGATATATTTGTAACTATGTTTTCTAGATGTTATGAAAAATGGAGCTAAGATATCTTAAGGACATTTGTTCTTAGTGTTCCCTATGGCTGGGGCAGGCAGTATGTCCAAATGTCACTTCCTAGACCCTTCCCATATAAATTCCATGGCCCTTTCTTTTTAAGGTCACTTTCTGTACTTTTTCTTGCTTTACTCTTATCTGTTATATTATCTGTCACATGACACATATTTCTGTGTTTCCCATTGATAAAATATAAGCATTCAACATGGCTTTATCTGTTTTATTCACTGAATTTGGCCTCCTAGAACCACATCTGGTAAATAAAAAGTCCTCAGGAAATATTTCCTGAATAAATAATTGAAGCTAAGATTTGCTTTCAGTTTTCACTAGTTCATTTTCTGCTGTACTACTTTAAAAATGTTTATCTCTTCAAGAAATTGATTTGATTACCAATAAAAAAATGAAGGTAATTGGTCTGTGAAAATTGAAATCCTTTGAGGTTTTTCTCTCCAAGGTAAAAAAAAAACAAAGTTAAAAGCTCCAAAAATTTATCATAATATCCAGAGGGCCTTGTAAATTAAACAAACAAACAAAAAAGTCAATCTTTAAAGGGAGAAGATAAACAACATAGCACTCTGTTAAAATTAATTTAAATAATTCATTTTAAAATGAAAATAATTTTATTTTTAAAGAAACATGCAACTTCTCTGTATGTCTATCAGTGAAAGGGTGGGTGACTTGATATGGCTATCACTCACTTTATGTAGAACTAGAGCTTCCAACACATTGTCTATAAGTAAATATAATATAAACTTAATTTTTCTTTCCCCAATGTTCTCTCCATTAAAACCATCATAAAACCCAAGAAGCACATGAAAGCAAGTCATTATTTGATTCCAGTAGATGGCACTACAAAGCAGTCTTTAATGATTCAGTCACATTTCTTTGATCATGACAATATTTATTTTATAGTAAGATAATTAAAGTGACATGCGGTGAAACCAAATAGGTTGAGGATTTTAAAGCTACAAACAGCTGGACTTATACAGCGCTCCAGAACTGACATCTCGTCTGTATTTTAGTTGGGCAGTAACTAAGTTAGTGGGTGCATATGACATAAGTTGATCAATGTGGTTCGAACATGAAAATCTCTTTTTGATGTAGGATTTTGGTTTCTTGTTTTAGTTTGATGTCTATTTTGTTATGAATCCAATGGGACTCATTATACACTGGCACTG
This sequence comes from Petromus typicus, assembly GCA_004026965.1. NCBI lineage: Eukaryota > Metazoa > Chordata > Mammalia > Rodentia > Petromuridae > Petromus > Petromus typicus. The sequence continues at coordinate 33,138 of PVIR01006231.1, read as the reverse complement.
CTAAATTTAATGCCATTCAGGCCAGTTTCTACAGACAGAAAAAATGTTCTAAGGTCACAAGCAATGTACCTGACCATTGTGTGGGTGTGTGTGTATGTGTGTGTTTGTAGTTTTGCCAATAAATATGCTTAGTCATAAAGGGGTTGGATTAGACAATGAAATGACTCCAGACAATACCAGCTGCACAAGAAAAATGATACAGCAACATAAATTCTAGAAACAGCAAAAGTGGGTCAGAACTCAGATTTCTTTCTTTTTTTTTTTTTTTTGAGTAAGCTAAATTCCCAATCATCTTTAATTTTATATTTTGAGACAAAGTCTTGCTAGGTTGCCAAGTTTCCTGGGCTAGGCTTAAACTCATGATCCTTCGTGTCAGCCTCTCAGCGTGCTGATCTTATAGGAGGGTGCTAGCATCATGTAGATGTCAGATTGATGTGTTAAGGGAATTTATGTTCAAATTAAGTTTTAGTAGTACTTAAAAGATCCCTTTACATATGATATAGGTTAGAAATTGTTAAATATTATTACGTATGTAATTATGCTGTGAGTCATGTTTGATCTCTGTTAGGTATCAATCGAATTCCCTCTCTTCTTTCTAACTTTGAAGGAGAGGAGGAATAAAAAGCCAGCACCTCTAGCCAGTCCCTGTCATTTACCTGTCTGTACTCTGGTTCTCCAGAGAGCTGGAGAGAGCCGGACATTTGAGACTGTAGGATGTTCAGGAGTCTACCTCATATAAAGTAAGAGTGAGGTATATATTACTATATACCCACGTCTATGAGGCAGTAGCCATGTGAGGTGAGTGTTATATTTGTCAGAATATTTTTTCTTCTTTTTTTGGAGGAAGAAGTCCTTAGTCAAAACTGGTTCATCTCTGAGTGAACAACCTCAGCTCTTTCTATAAATATCCTAGGACAGTTCAGTGGCAATACATTTTTATATGCCCTGTTATTTTTCCTATTACTGCCAAGAAAGCTTGAAAATCCTTCAGAATATATAAGAAATGAGATCAATAGTGAATTTCTAGATATAGGAGGGAGTGCTGTGTGACGTGATTAATGCTTGCAGACCTCCATAAAGCGCCACAGTGCATTTATTAAGAACCCTTTAACTATGGTAATGAGCATTGTCTTGACAGGCTTTCTCATGACTCTCAGAGATACCATCACATCAGCCTTGACACTTAGGGACAGGCTAAAATCTATGCATTAAAAGCAAAAAACACTCTAGTAATCTAAATGAGGGGCAAATATGACCTGAACCATATCTTCCCTAGAAGACAGTAGGGCAAAGAAAACACTAAGATCCTTCATCTATGGGTTTGGTTACTTGATTTTACTTTTCTCTTTTGACCCTAGAGTATATATTTTTGAAATACCAAATTGACAGAGATGGTGCTAGAATGTTCCTATGTGTGGCTTTGGGGTGGGGTAGGCTGTAAGCACTCTTCAGAGTCTTAGAGGATTTTACACATTTAGTCCTATCCATCTTACCCAAGGAGAAAATGAGTCAGACAGGCCACTGGACAGAAGTTATACAGCAGTGACTGAAGTCATTTGAGTCCTCAGTGCATTGGCTAAGAGCTTTAATTGAGAGTAGAAGGTAAAGGAGAAAAGGGGAAAATATAAGAGATTTACTCCTAGTGACCTTAGGAAATTGATGAAAAAATATTATTGTATACAGCCCAGGAGAAAACGAGTTTCGGTTTAAAGCCTTCAGTAAAGAGAAGATTACAGTCATCAAGTATTTGGTGTTGACCTTTCCCTCTGCCGCTTTTGTGTGAAGTTACCATGTTCAAGATCTCATTAGAAAGTCTTCATTAAAAAGAAAGTAATAATGGTTCCTCCCAAGGACAACTCTTTTACTCATGAAATAATTAGAACACCGAACATTTTTCTTAGAGTGAAGACAATCAAAATTTAAGTAACCGTATGTCTCTAATATAACCAAAACAAAGTGTACGTGTAATTTTTCAAGTTTTCTGCAAGTTTTCATGAATATTAGGAATACAGACCATGAAAGAAATTTTTAACTGCTAGGTTTGTAATTTATTCTGTATCATCAGGTGGCACATCAAGTGAACATTTACACTTAAAAATAATTTGAACTTTCTGGATAATTTAGCCTTATTTATTTAAAAGAACCCCAAAGTTTGTTTGAAGGCATAACCCAAAGCTGCAGTAAAAAAGTGATGAAATTCACGACTTAGCCACAGTTTAGTAGTGCAATAACATCCATACCTAGCTGGCGTGATTAAGGGAGGGAAAGATTATTTGAGGAGGGAAAGATTTTTAGTAAAAGTTAACACAAATCCTGGGTTACTCATGGGGCTTACATGGCTAATATTCCTGAGTTGGAGTGCGGGAACTTTTTTACTTTAAAAAATATTCAGTTTTTACCAGTGCTTTTACCTTTTGCCATCTAAGGTGTGTGTGTGTTTTTTTTTAAAATCACCTGTAATTGATTTAGGGTGGATTCCACATCTGGATACCTATATCTCTAAAGGGTCTGGTTCTGAAATAAAAATGTAAGTTGGAAGGTATTGGAGTGGGATGACGGGGCCACTTTGATTGCCTCTGGGAACCTCCTAACCAGTTTTCATTCGGCTCATTGGCGTCCTTGGATAAAGGACAATGGCGGGAGATAGCGGGGGCTGGGGGGTGGGGAGGAGCGAAGGAACGTGAACAAAGTCAAGTGCAAAGAAGCAACTCAAAAGTAGTGGAGAGCTGAATCGAGACGTTTCACAGTAGACTCCATTAAGATTCTTTATGATAACGATGAGAACATTTGGTTTGTGATTTTATTTCTAATCATGAGAGGTAAAACAAAAATGCCGCTCCTCCACATCACTTTTGGGATGCAAGAGCAAGAGTGTAGACGTCAGAGTACCCACCACATGAAGCGCCACTCAAATACGACGGGCGGTCAGATAAGATAACGGGTACAAAGTCGTGGAGTTTGAGATCAGGTGTTCTTTGGCATTTGTGTTTATTCTGATGAAATAACTCTCCGTGCATAATAATGACGGAACACTGATAAACAAGACCGGAGACTGCAAAATGGCTGGTTGCAGCTCACGTCGCACCGCTGGAGTAGAAGGAAAGGACGATCTTATTCCAAACCCACCGCTCCACCGGAAGTCTAGAGTAGTGCCCGGTGCTAGGCTGAAGGTCCGGGAAGCCCCGGGGCTCAGGCAGGAGTGGCTCAGCGTGGGGAACCACCGGGGAGGGGGGCGCTGAGGGAGTTGGAGGAGGGGTCTACACTCGAGCGCTTTTGTTCGGGGTGGTCTCTGGCTTCCGAGAAGCCTGAGGTGGTGACCTCAGTTTGGAAGGCGAGTGCGCTGGCTGGGTCTTCAAATCTGGTTAGTCCCCTAAAAGTGGGGCTTCTCCCCGCTCCTCTCCTTTCTTGCTGGCTCACTGTATGTTGGAGGGGACAAGAATAAGTGGCGAGTGTTTGAAACCTGGGGCTGGAGCCAGCAGTGTCTGGAGTCCACACGCTGGATTCAGGCGAGCGAAGTCGGTCCACAAGGCTTATCTGGAGTCGCCTCTGGATCCGAAGGAGGAGGCTCTGTGGTGGAGGTAGGAATGTCGCTGAGCGCGGCCAGATGCGGATTGGTGTCCCCGAGAGTTCGACCCCGGGAATTAAGGGGGTCATGACTCGAGTTGGATTTTAAACCGTGAAGCGCAGCGAGAAGCCTCTGTAGTTCGGCTTTTCTGGGTCTCAGCTCCTGTGTTATGTGGAGAAAGGACAGACCCGGGGGACAGAGCTCCAGCCCTTGCAAAGCAGTTTCCTAGATGTAAAGAAATGAGATTTCCAAAGCCGTGAGCGGTGGCTACCGCCGCTCGCCCTGGACCTCCGAGATCCGCTGATCCTTTCAGTGGCCGGTCCTCTTCAGGTCGCATGTAGCTGGAACCGTCTCAGGCACATCCCCTGGCGATTCCTCTGGATCAGCTCGGGCCGCGCCGTCGACCTCTGACTCGTGCGGTCATACTCTGGTCCCCGTTTTCCATCGGCCGCCTCATCATCTCAAGGCTCTCACTTACCATCTGGAGGTTCTCTCTGAGGGCAAGGCCAGGACAAGGGAGCGCTGGCAAATCGCTGAAACCTCGGAGAACGGACTGGTTCCCTGGGGAAGATACCTTAATGGCGAATGTGTTCAAGAGAAAAGAGTGCATATAGGATTAGAAAACTATGGGATTTTATCCTCACTGGCAACAGAGGAAAACCCTAAACCACATGTCCGTTTGGTTTCTCCAGGACAACATAATCCAGCCCCGCTAAATAAACTAACCCTTCTTCGTAAGCTTCCTGGCGTCTCAGCTTTTCCGCACCAAGGACGTTTTGTTCGGGCGCAGCCCAGCCTTTGCGCCTAAGGCTCTGCGAGTTCCGTCCCCCACCCCCACGACCAGGGCAAAGTACCCTCGGGCTTCGCAGAAGGACGGCTCCGCTCCGGGCTGAGCCACCTCGGGCGCGCTCGGCGGATCGCCTAGGGCCACGTTTTCCTTCGGCCGGGGCAGGGATTCTTCCCCAGCCGGACGAGAAGCAGTCTGGGCCAGGTGCTCCACGACACGCATGGCGCGCCTGGCTACCAGTAGCTGACCGATCTCCCGGGCAGCTTCGACTTAATTTCCTGCCCTTCCGGGCACGGTCTTCTGGGAAACCTCTCCCGAACCCCTCGGGTCCTGTCCAGAGGGCCGGAAATGTTCGAATCTCCCCTGAAAGGCTCATTTTAAGAGCAGGGTGGGGCAGAGGGGACGGGGCCGAGGTTGTTCTTTGGGTCTGAATTTCTTTCCAGTAGGAAGGATACCGGGTGGATAACGCGCAAGTTTGTGCCCTTGGTCCACAGAGCGATCGCAAAAAGAGGAAACAAACAGCGACCGAGGAAATTCGGACTTTGTCCAGCAGAGTTAGGTGCTGATGGGTGTGTGGAAACGCTTGCGATGTGAACTTTCTGCAGATCTTGAATGGAGGCAGCCAAAGGGAGGGAGGGCGGGAGCGGCTCGGAGGGGGCCGCGTGGCTCAGATCGCCGGCCAGGGGGTTGTCCATGGGCCCAAGAACAAGGGTGGGGCGTTGCGAAGAGACCAGAAGAAAGAGCAGACCACGAACTGCGGGCTAATTGGCTTAAGGCATTTTGCAAGCGCTGGAAAAGGTCGTTGAAGGAGTTAGCTGTGGAGGAGAAAAAAAAAAAAAATCTTAAAAAAAAAAAAAAAAAAAAAGACTGCTGGGCATGCGCACAGAGAGGATGCCATATTGGAATGAGGCTGTAGTAGGAGCTGGAGGACTGGAGCGGGCGCGCGAGGGAGGCGGCGGGCTAGGGGCGAGGAGCGAGGAGCGAGGGCGGTGAGGGGGGGCGGGCGGGCAGGCGAAGCCGGCGCCCTCTTCAGAGCTGCCTGGGGCTGGGGTCCACGCTCAGGCTGGACGGACTTCCTCAGGTAGGACGCCGCGCCGGCCGCTGTCCCCTGCCCGAGAGCAGAGGCCCCGCAGGTTGAGGGTGCGGGTCAGTGTCTTTTTTTCCAGCTTAGAAAAAAAGGAAGCGCATTCGACCCTGAGGTGGAGGTGGGGGGCGGGGGAGGAAGGAAGAGAGGAGCCCAGGAAAAGGGCTGGAGAAGAAAGCGACAGCACTTGAGCGAGAACCCAAACTCCTTTCTGCGCTCCGGGTTGTCATTTCTGCTTCCCCTGTCCCCTTCCTCCGAGTCTTTGGCCTCTGAAAAGCCCCGCCGTGCGGGAGTCTGTCCGGAGTTGCCAAGTGTCCCCTCCTCGGGGTGCCTCCTATCGCTCTCATTTGTGCACTCCTTTTTAGCGGCGCAGCTACCTATCCTGCGCTCCCGCGTCTCCGTGCTTAGATCTTTTGGGGTGTGTAAAGTGGGGGTGGGGAAAAGATGGTGAGGGGGGGATTGGAGACCCGGAAGGGGGTCAGAAATCTCGGAGACCTCTGTTATCGCCGCCTTGAAAACATTCGCCTGTGGAGCTGAAATGAAATCGTCAGTAGTAGTTTCGGAGCGTGCTCCAGCGAAGAGGATCTTTTTGTTCATTTAAAAAATCTCCCTTAAAGTAATATCCTGTCATTTGGCGCTTTCCTGTTGTCTACCAGCCTTCGACTTCCTTTCAAAATTGTTAACCTGCTCGGCTTTGGAGTTTATTTTTTAATATGTGTGTGTGCGCGCGCGCGCGTCTGAAATGCTTAAAAAAAAATTAACTGTAGAAACTGCGGGATGTATTCATTTTGACCCGGGGCGGCCTGAGGGGATTAGCTGAGGTAGGGGAGCCCTGGGAATGGGAAGTCGTTGCTTCTCGGAGGCCGGACGATAGATAGTCCAGAGCCCAGGCAGTACTTGTGTTTTCTTCGAAGCGCAACAACAGCGGGGAAGGAGTCTTTAGACACCGTGCCAGTTTCAATATGGCGGGCTAGGTGCCTTCTAAAAACTGAAAATAAAGGTTTTTGTGGTGGGAAAAAACCCAACCGAAGTGGCCACGCCTTAGTTTCGACTCTCTTTGGTTGCCGGGAGAGTCGCTTTAGCGAATTAAGTGGGGGAAAAGCGAGGGAACGAGCTGCCCTAGTTTTTTCCGTGGTTAGAGTCTGTGTGTCAAGTCCATGGCTAGAGGGTAGAGGGTGGACGGGTGCCTCTGGCTCAGAGGGGAACATGGAGGCGCGATTGCTCTGCGTCCTGTGTACACAGTACGGGTTGTGTGTGCTTGCGGGGTGAGGCGTGTTAAAGGGATCTGTCCCGAATGTGTGTGCATCTCGGAACCAAGACCTTGCCCCGATGTGACGTGACAAACTGCTGACACGTGGTGCAAAGATACAGGAGGGCTGGGGATATGATTTATTTCGGCTTTCTAGGAGGTGAGCTTTCTCTCTCTCCCTCTCCCTCTCCCTCTGCTTCTCTCCCTCCCTCTCCTCTCAGTGCCGGATACTGTGCAAGTAAAGTGGAACGACAAGGTGCTTATTAAAAAGACTAACTGTCCATGGTGTTGGGTGCAGTCGGGCTGCAGACGCCAGAGGGATTTTGTGCGTGCTGGAGTGAGTGTGGGCTTCTGCTTCCCTTTGCGCACCCCGAGGTGGAAGTTGGGGGCCAGGCCAAAGCGCTGGGAGGACAAGAGCACGGGGCCAGAGGATGGGGGCTTAAAGGGCTCTTCCTAAAAGTGTAGGGTCAAGGCAGGGAGTTGCTGTTGTCGCTTTTAGGTTTTGCGCTGCAGGGGTTTAGGGAAAGCACCTAGGGTGGTGGTGTGTGGTTACTGCCCTCGATCCTTCAGGGAACCGAGGGGCTGCGTCGGAGGTGCCCTACTCCGGCCTCGGGGGCGCGCGTGCAGGATGTAGCGTTGGGTAGTACGTGGGCGACGGTGTCCCGGAAAGGCCCTGGAGTCCCTAATCCGAGCCCGTAGGAGAACCTTAGGGAAAACAAGCGAACGCTAGCCGGGAGAAGAGCCATCAGGAATGCGGGAACGTGGCTGAGCTGCGAACGGGGGTTCCCGACAGGGGTCGCCCGTGTCCAGGACGCCGCCGCCGAGTCGAAGACTCCACTGTGTCAGCGGGAAAGACCCTAAAGGGGCGGGGGCCACGCGATGGTCGTGAGCTGTCCCGGGTCCCAGCGGAGGCAGGTCCTGGTGACCTTTTCTGGCCTCGCGAACCTGACCTAATAATTAGCAGCCAAAAGCTGGGAAATTTTTTAAACGTGACAGTTAGAAAATAATGTTACCCAGGTTTGTAGTTACCACAGCAACGTGGTCCTCACTCAGCGTTTACAGGGTCCGGCGGAGGTTCCATAGGGTCGTTCAGACGAGTGCTGTGAGGTCGGGGGGCGGGGGGGGCGGTCCTGTCGCGGAGGTCGGAGGGTGGGGGACTAGAGTGCACCCGATTGGAGACACGGCCACAGACTTCCCCCCCACCCGGGCGGCTAGGCAGAGGTACTGGCGACGCGCAGACTGTGGCGCGTCCCTTTGGCCCGCCGTGCGAAACGCGCAGCGCTCCCCGCCCTTCCACACTCGTTCTGACGCGTCCTTGAAGGTCGGCTCTTCCCTGCGCACCGCGGAGGAACAGAACAGCCTAAAATGGCTCTGTGCTGCTGGTAAACTGGAGTTTCCCTGCTAGCCCCTCCCCCCCGCCCCCTTGACGTAGATGCGGACAAGGGTACAATTCACTCCAGCGCACCGAAACCCACGGTTTTGCTCCGAGCTGTGCCGCGGGAGCGAGGTCTGCACGCAGGCGATTACAAAGGACATTCCACAGGATTCTCGCGGGGCCCAAGTTTTCCTTGAGTTGAGAGAGTGCCACAGCCCAGCCAACCACCGTCCCAGCACCGAGGGGTCGCTGTGCGCTGGGGATTTTTACATGCAGAAAAACTAAAGGTCCACGGACACTCGGATGGTGGCTGTATGGAGCGATGCCTCGAATGCGCGTCCTTGATGGCATTTGCAGGGTCCTGTAGTCCTGAGACGAGGAGCCCGGGAGACCAGTTCCGAACTTCGGGAGACGTGCTCGCAGTTTCGCTTTCGGAATTTTCGAGGTCTTTGGGTTTCTAGAGTTAGTCGGGGTTCCGGGAAGGACACGGAGAAGCTCTATGCGTTGTGCGTGGCCGGACTGCCCGCCCACCTCGGCTATCTCGGCTTTGCCTGCCTCCGCCGCACCGCACCGAGGGGGTTGGGGGCCCGCGGTTGCAAGCCTTCCCCGAGCTGCCTCTGGAGGCTCGCGTGGCGGATCCGAGGTGGAGTGGTGGTAAACCGTTTTCTAGGAAGGCCCGCTTCACTTGGATCCGAAACCATCGCCGTTGCCCAACGCTCTCCTTCACCCCTACACCTTTGCACCCGAGCGAAGGGACCTGGGTGACAGAACGCTGTGTTCACATCGAGCAAATGGATCCAGATCCAATCAGGTCTGCAAAAAAAGCGGAAACGCTGAAATTCAGCTTTATTTCTGGGGAGATGATTAGCGGTGGGGAAAGAGCTAGACGGTAGTGGGGAGGGGATTATTGGTCCAAAGGAATTGTTGGCCGCGTTGTTTTTGAGATAGGGGGTAGCCTACTTTTTCCTTGTTAAGCATTTCAATTTGCACGCACTTTACTTCTTCCCTGCCACAAATAAATACTGTCCCAGAGCTTTATCTTAGCTAGATGCTGGGACCGAGTTTCTGCCAGCTAGGCTGGCGGGAGAAATGGGTGCACACCCCCAAAGCCTCCAGACACCCACCCAAGTTTTTACTGCCTGCAATATCTGTTTCTGGGCCGCGGTTCCCTATTAGAGAGAAGTTCGTCCATCGCTAGGTTTTGCTGCCTGTTGCTCCTCAAGGGCTAGCCAGACCTGCTGAGCTGAGCGAGGAGTGGTGGAGGGTTTCACGTTGCCTGTTAGGATACTGGTACCTTGAACTTCAGTGTCGCTGGGAGGTGCTTTTCACTAATGGTGGAGCAATATATCATCCAGTTTTCTTCTTCAAAATATTCTTGCAGAAATTTTAGACCAATTAGAAAAAAAAATTTGCTAGATATAAATGGCAAGTTCCACAATTCTTGGCAATCAAAGCCTAAGGAGATTCCTGACTCCTCCCCTATCCCCTTTTTATCATCACCCTTAGGGGGGCCCACTTTAGTTGAGATAGCATTTTCCACTCTTCTCATCGTGCCAGTGGCCCCAGAAAACACGCAAGAAATATTGGTGGTGGGAACAAGGCTGGGAGCATAAGTACATGGGATTCTGTTAGTGGATCTTTGGGGTCTAAGAAGCCCAGAGTATAATGCAAATCCATACTTTCCAGGGCCTAGCCTTCTGTGTAAAATATTTCTGTGAGATTATCAGAATAAAAGTTCTTGTCTATTTTAAAAAAATAATAATTTGAAAAAAATACTCCCTGCGGAATTTTCATGACTTCTGATTGGGATGTATTGGATTTGGGCGACATTTCTGTCTTCGTTTTTCACTATTCAAAATTTTTAGAGTTCATGTCATGGAGTAGGGGTAATAAGGAATTTGTATCCTGCTCTAAAGTAAGAACTCAAGTATTTCAGTATCAAAATGGTTTTAAGATCTTCAAGATTTTTTTTTAAATCATTCTGATTATGGTTACATTGCTTCAGCAACAATTTACTATTCCTATTTCATACATAACAGTAATTAGGGAGAGCAGGGCTTGGTGGCTCTTGCCTGTAATCTTAGTAATCCGGAGGCTGAGACAGGAGGATTGCTTTGAGTTTGAGACCAGACAGGGCTACACAGTGAGTTCAAGCAAAAAAACCAAAACAAAATAAAATTTTTAAAGGAAATTATACTTGCTAATAACAAATTAGAAAATCTTCCTGTGCATTCACAAGGATGGAAGATTTCTGATGTAGTTGGAGTGGGGACGTGGGTCCTGTCTTCTAGTTTCAGAGAAGGTTTTGTGTCAGTTTGTGACCAGGGATGAAAGAAGGTTGCCATTTTCTGAGTCTCAGCTTTCGGATCTGTGAAAGAAGCGCATGGGAGTGGAATCCAACTCTCCCCACAGTTCCGTCCTGGATCAGACAGAACCCTGTGATCCAGTACATCGCTGCTGCATTCCAGTGACTCATCTTTTGACTAGTGTTCCCAAAGTGTAGTAAGAGTGACCTGGTCGTGTGAGATGATGGCTGTGGGAACAGCTGCTGAGTTGCAGCTCACTGCACGGAAGTGAAGTGCTGTGACAGGCCATGCTTGTGAGTGTACTGAGGCCAGGCGGCGGCCTCTGAGAGCCCTGAGGCCTTTCCTTCTGCGCCCAGCACTCATTATCCCAGGAATGGCACAATGGGTTGATTTTACTCATCCGATTTCCAGGTCTAGAAGAGAGAGCTCTGTACCCGTCACTGGCTGGTGTTTATAGTATGGTTGGATGACTCGTAACCAGAAAGAAAAGGTCCACTGAAGTCCAAGGCTTTCCATTCTTAGCCTTAGGGCTTGGGGGCAGGGCAGTACTTCCTCCCTTTGTAAAAATGAAAATGTGGTGGGACAGTTCATTAAAAAAAAATCTTGTTGCTTAAAACAAGTTGTTGGCCGTGTTTAAGTACACAAGATGCTTAAATGGCAGGACTCCTTTGTAATAAGTACTGCTGTTAGAGCTTCTAGTATAACAAAGATTCGTATAAGGTTACCGCCTAAATTCTTTGGGATGGGTTCTCCAATGTCCATTTAGTGTGTTCCAGTGGAAAGCTACAACTGCAAGTGTCCATCTGGGTGGCCTGGACTAGCTAGCAGTGGTGACGAACCGGTGGCCTAGGATGTTAATGTACGAGTTGTTTTTACTAAACTAAAAACCTCAGTGTTCAAGTTTAGTCACAGTGCACTTTGCCATGAAAAAGTGGGTTTGGGCTTGGAGTTTGGTCTCTAAAAGGTCCATCAGCACCAGCCTATAGAGAGTTCTATAAAGAAGTAATACTTGACCATGCACTATGTTATGAGCCGTGTGTTGTTTGTGTGATAACTCCTATAGGTTTCCAATCATGTAATAAGATAGATATTTTTTTCACAGTATTAAAGAAAAAATCCATTGTGCTTTTCTGTTTCTTAAAAAAAAGGAAATGACACATTTTGCAAGATACAGAGAAAGGGCTTGCTGTTAAAGCATTTGTTGAATTCTGCAAAGTAGGGCAGATAGTATTTACAGTTGTGATTAGACAGGAGTGGCTTGGACCTTGTGGAGTGGGAAAAAGGGGGAGAATTTTTTATCCTGTGAGTTTTTTTCTGTTCTTCTCTTAGTTCCAAGCCATTTTGACTGCTGTACATTTGTAATTCATGTGTTTAATGAGTTTTATCATCCCCACTTTACAGAGGAAATGCTAAGGCTTGTACATAATGACACAGCAATGGCAACAGCTAGGACTGGTATCCTGGAATTACATTGTCTTGAGATGGTGACAGCTAGCAACTGATTGGTGGTTCATTATATGCCTTGTGCTGCCTAGCACTTGAATGCATTCTAGCATTTAATCTTTCTGGGTGAGTGCTACCCCATTAGAAATCATTATTTTGTTGAAAATGAATTAGTACTTAAAATTAATCAGTGTCTCATTGAAAATAAATCAATATTTTATTGATAAGGAAATTGAGTCTGGAGTGGTCATTTGTGATCTTACAAATAAAAATAAGGTTTGTTTTTGGCATTTAATTTTGAAGAGGAGGAAGGTGATAACTTTCTGTATTTAGTTTAGATAGTCATGGGAGAGCAGAGCTTTTATTTTTTTAAAATATTTTCCCTTTATTGAGTTTATTGGTACATTTCAAGTGTACATTCTGATCACATTCACCACTGAGAATTTGTACCTGAACATGATGTATCTTGATTCTTAGAGCTTTTTTAAAAAAAAGCCCAAATCACTGTTATTTGTATATTTATGTATTTATTTATTTTTTGAGACAGGGTCTTGCTTTTGTAGTTCAAGCTGACCCTGAGCTCACAATGTAGCCCAGGCTAGCCTCGAATTCCTTCCAATCCTCCTGCCTCTGCCTTCTGAGTGCTGGGATTACAGGCATGAGTCTCCATGCCCGGTATTGTGTTGTGTGGTTACTGGGGATGGAATTTAGGATTTTGCACTTGCCAAACAAGTGCTGGAACCACTGAGTTAACTCCTTGGTCCTCAAATCACTGTTTTAAACTCCATGTCCCTAGGATAGGATAAACTGTTATTTATTGTCATATAAATAGACCATTAAGGATGTGAAGAGTATTTAATTTCTGGGATTTCATCTTGAGAAAATAATTAGTACTTCTATGCATCAATACTATTCATCAATGCTCTTCTCCACTCATGTTAGGAAAATAAATCTCTAGAAGAAGTAGGGAGACTGCAGGGTGAAGGAGGAGAGCGAGAATTTTTCCCATCCCAGTAGTGTTGCCGCAGATACAGAGCATCTTTTAGATCTGACCAATTTTTGGTCTTTTAATGAGTTATATCCGTCTAATGTTGAAAATTGAAAACAAATACCCCTGGCTGTTCTTTAAGTGAAGGGAATAGCCTCCTGCCTATTTGGGGGCCTTGGGGCAAGTGGCTGGTTGCCTACCAGTTGCATGGCTGCCCTCAGGCTGTTAAGCTGGTGAATCGAAAGGCCACGATGTGAGAATTTTAACTTCTTCTAACCACCAGACCAGGCAGTTGTTACTAAATTGAAGCAATCACCTCTAGCATTGTTTTAGAAAGTGCACTAAAGAGAGGATAAGTAAATTGTCTTCTAGTAGAGTGAATAGTTCCTGGGAGTTTAGAGACCTATTTCTGGTCCAGAACTTTTTGTGTGACCTTGGCTAAGTCACTTAAATCTTAAATCTCCCTGATTTTTGGTTTTCCTTGTGATGAGTGACTGAATAGAAGTTTTGGTTGGCAAATAATACATATTTTTAAAACTTGGTTTAATGGACCTGCATACTCTTACAACTATACAGATACACAAGTGCATGCTTATCAATTGCTGAAGAAGCATTTTGTCATTTAAGGTCTGCCCTTTTTTTTTAGTATTATATAGTCAGTCATTATCTTGCCTGTGTACCAGAAAAAGCCAGTCACTGGTCCTGCAGCTGCAGAAGAGGTCTGTCATTAGATATAAATGCTACCAATTGGATTGGGTTAGAGTTCTTCAACTAAAGGAGACAGACATTCCTGGGAGACTGCTCTAATCGGCTTTCTAGTTGGTGCTTTGTCTGAAAGACATGTCTTGCTTATGTATAGAGCTTGGAGAAATGTCCCACTGAGTGGAGTTTGGTGGAGGTGTGAAAGAGAAATTTAAGGGATAAAGAGCAAAAACACACACAACCAAAAGCCAAGTTGAGGTTCTCTGAGAGTGGTATGTGCATTTGCTCTTGGAGGTAAGAAACTGGCTTTACCTTTCTAAAGGAGAGAAGTGGGAATAGGGAAGAAATATTGGGAGAGAGAAGGTTGATTCTTAGATGTTACCCATCAGGGGAGCGCAGAGTGATGAATATTAATGGAGACAAGAAATCCAGTGTCAAATACTGACTTTTCCAAGCAGCCTCACTCTCATTAATGGTGTTGGTCTTAACTCCCTAGTGAAACTTGTCTGTTTATAGAGATACTCAAGTCGCAGTTCTTTCACAATGCATATTCCCTTATTTATAAACAGTCTGTAGGTAGAAAGCTACCCTTTCTTCCCTGGCTGGGTATTGAAACCTGCCAGGCGGTTTGTCTGGTGTTCCTTGAGCCTCCATTTACGTGCTTGGATTTACATGGACAGGACAACATGAACTTAATGGTTGAGGATTATCCTGCATTCTGTATGTTTTGTCCTTATTTATCTCAGTTGTGGCCTGAAGCCTTAGCTTTTGGTCTACTGAAGGAAACATCTTTAAAGTCCCCAGTACGTAAGAGGGGTGGGCGATAGGAGTGGTATTTTTTCAGATTTATTCACTGGCAGGTGAGTTTCTTATATATTTCCTGAGAGGGCTTTGCTAACTAAATGCTGGAGAGAGGGAGAAAGGAGGTGGAGTCCTTAAACCAGGCCTACTTTCCTGAGAAGCGTTCACATCTGTGTGCTAATTAAAAGGAAAAGGGAGGGCCAGGGACTTAGCTCAGTGCTTCCAGTGCCTGCCTTGCAAACTCAAGTTCTGTAGTTTGATCCCCAGTAACCACATACGACTGGATGTGGAGACTCACACCCGCCAGTAATCGTACCACATACCACAGTGCCAGGTGTGGTGGTTCATGCCTGTAATCCAGCACTCGGGAGGGAGAGGCAGGAAGATTGCTGTGAGTTCCAGGCTTGCCAGCCTGAACTACAAAGCGCGACCCTGTCCAAAAAAAAAGGAAATAAAAAAGGGAAAAAGGATGCAACAGAGTGCAGCAGGTAGTTAGTGGTTTCCAGTCGAAGCAGACAGATTCAAGCCCCCGGGAGGCCTCCAGCCCTTCTGGGTATAATCCCTGGTGAGCGTCCTTCCGATAGTAGGCTGGGAGATAGGGGCTGCTGGATGTCATCATTTTTATCCAGGTTGACAGTTAGGGACAACTTTTGTTCATCTCTGCTGTCTCTTCCCTAATACATAATCTATAATGGTATGCTGAAAGATAGCCAAGCCTGGGACGAAGGATACCAGTGGAAGTCTCTGTGCTGATGTTCTTGTGAGAGGAAGAGAATGGCTCCATGTAGAATAATGGGAGCCTCGCACTGTCCCATGTCCTGTGTTGTCTTTAGAACTAACTTAAATTTAATCGTGCTGTGTTCCCACTACTCGCTGTCAAATCAAGGCGTGCAGCCCTTTCTCCTGTGTGCCACTGTATATGAATGGCTTCATTTGTACAGTTTGTCTTTAAATAGGAGAAGGGCACTTGGAGACACTTGTCAGTTGGCTACTTCTTGTTTCGGGAGTGTCTCCTGGAAGTTCTTTTCAGGCTCAGGCACCTAGAGGCTGACCTCCTCCTATTTCTCTCCTGCCAAGTTTGGGCTTGCTGCCCTGATGGACTCCCTGCTCCTCCTCTGGCCTCTTTGAGCTCTCTGTTTCTCAAGGCCCAATTCACACCTACCTCTTTCATGAAAGCTTGCCCGATATCCCTTCTCTGAATGCCTGTGTTATTCTAGTGGGGGGTGTTGTATTTGTTTGCTTTTACCATATGCAGTTAGCTTTAGCAGGGAGAGAAAGTGATCTCCCAGATTCCTCGATTGGTGGTGAGGTGTAAGGAAGCTTCTAGAACAATCCCTCAGTTTTGCAGCCGAGATCTGCATTGCATGAGTTGGTTCCAAGGCCAGAAGTTCGTACCGGTAAGTGCTACGTGGTATTTCTGTACTGAGCAAACCTGGGTCGTCTGCTATCTCTGGCAAAGTCCTGTGTATTTCTCAAGTTCCTTACTAACCAAAGTGAGGGTGTTTTTCTTTATGTTGCATAATTTACACTGTACCCAAAGTAAATTTTTCATGCAATTGGATGATGTAAAAGTGGATGTATGTTCAGTTTCATGGTTGTCAGTGAGATCCATACCTGAGATGCCTCTTAGTTCTTGCCTGAATTCCGGCTAGATTGCAGAGCCTTCCGGCAGAGCTACCCTCTTGCTGTTTTCCTCAGAGGAGGACATTTAGCCTGGGCCCTCTTTATAGTTGCTGCTTTTGGGTTGATGGGCAGCAGAGATGCTTCTTTGGGAGTTTGGAGCTTGGTGACACTGCTTAAGCACTGAGACTGTCATGCATCTGTCCAGCTTGAAATAAACATACTGTGCTGGTCACCATGTCTGCGCCTGGAGCTTACTGAGGACGTCTTTGTAATTTTCATCATTGTATAGACAACATGTGGTCTAGTTTACCTAAAGTGACTTATGTGTGTAGGTGTGATGTGAAAGATACAGACCTCTGCGGGAGTATGCAGTTTGTTGAGCTTTGTTACGACTTCAGTTCATGCTTAATTTATTCCCCTTAGTCTTGGAAGGTGATGGAGGAAATCTTGTGCTTTGGGTTTGTCCAGGATGTCAAAATCAAAATCTCTGTGTCTGTGCTGATTCTAAAACTTATGCTTCTTTTATAGAGTCCAAGAACAAGGCTCACTCTTAGGCTTTACTGAAGTTTAGTGTTTACTTTTGTGGCCTGGATGTAAGTTTCTGGTGTGAGAAATCCTGCATTTCAGCTTTGGTGCTAAGACCTGTTGTATACAGCTTTAGCATACCTAGGCTAACACCTAAAATCCACAATCCTCCAAAATCTGAAACTTATCAAGCTAGAACCATGACAGTGCAAGTGGAAAGTCCCAGATCATGTATTTCTGATTTTATACGTTATCAAAATATATAACATCACCTTCAGTCGATGAGTATAGGTAGTTTATGTATAAAACATAATTTCATGTTTAGACATGGCTCCCGTCCCTAAAAGAATTCTCATTATGTATATGCAAATCTTTCACAATTAGAAAGTTCCTGTGTGAGGGGTGACTGCCTCCGCCTGCCTGTAATGTTTGCGTCTGAATGCCTGTTAACTTCAGTATACCTTATTTCTTAGTTTTGAGGCGTAAGTGGTGGTAAAGAATCAGCATTTCTGGGCTGGGGATTTAGCTCAGAGGTTCCTTGCCTTGCAAGTGCTAGGTCCCAGGTTTGACATTTGGTAACCACATACCACAGTGCCGGGTCTGGTGGCTCACACATGTAATCCAGGCACTTAGGAGGCAGAGGCAGGGGATTGCTGAGTTTGAGGTTGAGTTCAGGACCAGCCTGAACTGCAAAGTGAAACCTTGTCTCAAAAAAACCCAAAAAACAAAAAACCCAAAAAAGCCCCAAAAACCCAAAATAATTAGCATTTCTTACGGGGGGGGGGAACAGCAGTTTGCATTAGATTTTAATCTCTTTTAAGTGAAAACTAATGAAGCCTGGTTGAAAATGGTGGGAAAATTGTAGTCTTCATTAGAGTAAATCAAGCTCTGAGCATGTGGTGAGTGACAGAACTCACATGCGCCTTCTGCTGAGTGGTCATTGTGGGAAGAGATGTTCTTAGGCATCATTAGCAGCATAGTCTGGGTGACATGGTGAACATTAGTAGGAGGAAGCTTGTGTTGATAACAGTGCAAGGTACTTGACACCACTTTGCATCTTCAAAGCCATTTCTAGACATGGTTTTTCCTGAGATTCTTGGGTATTTTCACATTGCTTTGTAGGAAAATGAAAGCCAGGATTTTTCAGAGGTCAAGTGTTAGTCTTGAATTTAGTTGTGTATCCATGAGAATCCTTAGTGATTTCCCATTTTGAGTGAAAGATTTCTGAAAAGTCTCAGATTAGGTTTCCCATGCTCATTTTGCAATTCCTGGAGTGTGAAATGAGGGAGCTTTCTGTGCAATTTAGATAGACATTGGAGGCTTGCAAGAGTAGCTAGAGCATGTCTGGAATTTCACAAGGTTTTAGTGTAGACCTTCACATTTTACTTTACACCTGGAGAATACTATCTTTTGCTAAGTCACAACAAATGGACAACTGGGAGCCTGGAAGCCTGAAATTATGAGTACAGTGTGAACTTTTGCTTTTCCAATTGAATTTGACAATTGCAGTTGCAGAAAGACATTTCATATGTTTTATTAAGACTAATGTCATGATGGAACAATGGTATATTAGAGCTGATTTAAGAAAGAAAAGAATCTGTTGAGTCATACTTGTAAATCTGAAATTGGAACTGGGCAGATCTTTACTGCACCAGATTTAAGAAGCTGTTCTCCCTCCCCAACCCCTCCTTCCCTTCCTCTCCTTTCTTCCTCTTATTGTCTTCCCTCTTCTCTCTCACTCTCTCTTTCTCTCTCTCTCTCTGATAACATCAAGCCTTTCTATACTGAAATATGAAATACTTCCCTGGGTAATTTGACCCATCTCAGAGCAAAGGCTTAGTCACTGTCATTTGGATTTCCTCACAGATGGCCCAGCAGGTCTCATAGTAATTCCTACCAGCACTTTCTACCCATATATACCCATCAGCCTCGTCACTCCCCGCTGTGAAATATTATGAGCAAATAGCAGAGAATTACCAGGCTGCTGAGGCAAACAGCTAATATAAAGCTAAGTAACCAAAACCAACAGGAAGAAAAATAATTTCTGTAAAAGAAGCAAGTCATCAAAAAAATCGTTCATAGTCTCAAGGATATAACAGATTTTGCATGTATGTAGCAAAGACAGCCTAGCATGGAAAAATAAAACTCAACAGAAGAGCTAGAAAGTTGAGGAAATAAACTAGATTATAGATCAAAAAAATCAAAGTGATCAAAAATAAAAGGGAAAATTAAGGAGTCCTAGCATTTGAATATTAGAATGAAACAGAAAATGGAGATGAGAAAATTAGAAATAATATAATGAAATATCTTTGAATTCCACTTTGAAGATACTCAGTGTCTCCGAGCCCATAAGTCCTAGCATTTGAATATTAGAATGAAACAGAAAATGGAGATGAGAAAATTAGAAATAATATAATGAAATATCTTTGAATTCCACTTTGAAGATACTCAGTGTCTCCGAGCCCATAAGTAGGTTGCCACTAGGCACAGGATTTTAAGATTTCTGAACATTGAAAGATCCAGCAATTTGGATGATTCAAAACTTCTGATAGAAGCCAATGATGGGATGGAGCCAATGGGTACATTTCTGTGATCTCAGTCATTCAGGAGGATGAGACTGTGGATCCTGAGTTGGAGGCCAGCCTGGGAAGTTTAGTAAGACCTTGTCTCAAAGTAGGAGATAAAACTAGTTGGGGATATGGCTCAGTTGTAGAGTCCCCTGGGACTCAGTTCTCAGTACTGCAAAAACAAAACAACAAAAAATATTCTTCCAACTAAAGATTTCTTTTGAACCAACCTAAACTATTTTTAAAAAATAAGAGTAAGTTTGACACTTTTAGTCAAACAAGCCCTTGTGAGTTCTTTACATGAACCCTTTGCTAGGAATCTGGTAGAGAATATGCTCCATTAATAATAGGAGGGGTAAAAACAAGAAGGAAGAAGCCAGGAGAGCTAATAAAAAGGGGATGGAAAGTGAAGAAAACACTAGCCCAGGCATGGAGGCTTCAGTCAAGCTTAGATTAGGAGGGAAGGCCTTGGTAGACACTTTCAAATGGAAATTACTAAAATACCTGTATATTTCAAGTTTTGGAGAGCAGCTTTAGGTAATGAGTGGAAAATTTGGATCTGAATTGTTGATAGGTATGTAGAAAAGGCCATGAAATATGATGGTTATTCACTCCAGGAAAAGTTGTGTTAAGAGAGCAATCACAGTGTACTACACGGCTGGGTGGTTGTGCAGTCTTAGTATTCTGGTAGTGCTGTGGGTGTCTGTGAGGAGGTTGGGAGTCAGGAAGTTGAAGGACATGTATCAGGCTGACCTGATAATGACAGAGATCGAAATTATGTAGTGTGTTGTGCACTATCATGGAGATGAGTGCCCAGTTGGCTAAGAGTTGAAAGTGGTTTCTTTGTGGAGGGGAGAGAAGGGCAGGGCATTTCTCTTTATGCTTTTTTTTTTTTTCCTGGAGGGGAGCTGTATAGAATTGTTTGGCTTTTATAATTATATGTAGACATAACTCATTAAAAAAAAATCTGCTAGCAATGAGAGCCATAACAAGAAGTACTTCTGAAATTATGTAATCCATTCTCTTTTATATTTCACACAACTGAGGCCTGGAAAAAATAATTTGTCCAAATACTTGGATCCATTAAGAAAATGGCTCAACCATGAATAATGTGATAAATACTTACCATTGCAATTCTTATTGAAATCTTATGGAGAACAGGTGTGTCTGACTTTAGAAAGATGGTTTGTTGCTAGGATTTGGAAGTGTACCCCGAAGTCTTATGTATTAAATTCTTGGTCCCCAGCTTGAGTTGCTGTTGGGAGTTGGGAGGAACATTTAAAAGGTGGGGCTCAGTGGGAGGAAGTTGGGTTGTTGGTCGATATGCCCTTGCAGAGGAAGTTGGGATCCCACCCTTTCCTGTTTCTTTCTTTGCTTTTTGCCTGAGGTGATCAGGCTTCTGCCACATGCTCTTGCCATGATGTAACATCCATACTGACATAGGCCCAAACTGACAAAGCCAGTTGACACTGGACTGAGGTCTCTGTAACCATGAACCTGAATAAGTCTTTCCTCATTTTCAGTTGTTATATCAGGTATTATATCACAGTGGTGCCAAGCTGACTGACATGGTTGAGACAAGCCTCACCTTTAAAACAGTTGAAATGATGTTATTGGTGTCCAGTTAGGAATCTTCTGCACAAAACCATTTCCAGAAAAATCAGCCTTCCTTTTTCCCCACATTTAAATATCTTTGCAGAAATAGTACATTTTTCTACTACACCTATGATAGATATCTTTTGGTTGAAGATTTACTTTTATCTTAATCACCACCTTTACATAATTTCCATTCCTTGAAGCAGTGGTTCTCAAAAGTGTGGTCCCTGGACCTGTAGGATAAGCATCCCCAAGGCACTTGCTACAAATACAGAGTTCAGACATCTTCCTAGATCTACGTAAGCAGAAATTGAGGGAATGGGCTGAGCAGTCTGGGCCAAGCCAGTGCGTGTTTGGAGTGGAGGTCGGCCCTGTATCAGTGACCCAGAGTTAGAATACTGTAATCAGAGAGAAGCTGTTTTCAAAGTCTGAAGGGTGAGGCCTCCAGACCAGCTTTCATCTTTGATGTGACCTTTCATGGGGGCTGGTGCCTTGCACATAGTGCTGCCCATCCTCACAGGTGGATGACAGGAAGGGACCCCTCCCACCGTAGTCCAACAGCAGTCCTGCAAACTTCCTGCTGGTTGGAGTTTAATGACTTGATCATGTCTAAGTGCAAGGAAAGCCAGGCAATGTCTTGGTTAGCTGTGATTCCATATTGAGACAGGAGGAGAAATGGGTATTCATGTATGTGGGGGAGTTAGCAATCTCCCACATGCAGTGATTTCTCCTCTGAGCTCTTTGCAGATATATTCTATTTTTATTAGAATGTGCTATGACAATAGAGTCATCAGGGACAGGAATGGGTTCCCAATCTGTGCAAATGTCATTGTCATCCCTCTATAAACATACCTCAAATGACCCCAGGCTTAATCATTGCTTAACTAAGAGTGGTATATAAACAGTAGTTTTAGTTCCTGTTTCTCTGGCTTTTCTCATAATGAGATGAAAGTTTGGTGTACTGAAAGAATGGCCCTGGGTATTGAAGAATGTAATGTGTGATAAAAGCAGATGTAAACATTCGATGGGAGAAGAGTGGACTTTTAACTGGGAGAGCAGGAGAGTTGGGGAAAGACAATGAGGTCAGAGGTGCAGCTCACGGAATAGGTGAACGTAAATTTTCTACATGTTAATGAAAGTTAAATGTAAAACATGAAATTCCTATGCAATTAGTTGTCTGCTCTTTTAGAATGGGGAGGACTTTTAAAGAATGTAAGTTTTAGAAGGAACATTAATTGATAGCTTCAATTTGGCTGAGAAAATATTAGCATTTCTGCATGTCAAGGCCAAACAGGAGAAAATAGTTTCCTGAGATAAAATATATACAACTATTAAAAACCTATGCAATATACAAGTAAAGTTAAAATAGAGGAAGAATGTGAGAGAGACATCATCATTCAGTTTTTGAGTATTACATCAAACAATGTGAAAGAAATCAGCATTCAGGACTGGGGGAGAGATTGGTGTAGACATCTCTTGTCCAAATTTGGCAGGGTGTATTCTACTAGAGCTGTCTAGGCAGTATTTTAGCATGATTCATCACAGTCCTTAAATACGGCCCCATATTTGATCCTTAACAAATTTTGATTCCTAATAATGTAACTTGTGGGAATTCACATTAAGGAAACATCAAAGATGTAGGATTTATGGCTGAGCAAGATAACCACAGCACTATTTATTTATAATGGTGAAGAATTAAACACAAATAACTTAATGGCCATTGATAAGAGATATGGTCAATAAATTACTTATAATAAAAATTATACAACCACTGTCAAGTCATGTTCTCAAAGAATTGAAGTGAGACGAAGAATTCCTTTCTCTCTACTGTGAGATGAAGGATGGGTTAGAATTCTGAGTTCTGTGTGAACTCACAAAAAAGTACCAAGAAAGTGTTGGGAGGAGATATAGATGTAAAGTGATTTTTCCGGAGGTGTTGGGTTACAAGTTATTTTAGTTTACTCCTTTGAATGTTTTATTTCTGGGGGAGGTGTATCAAGACTGTTCTGGGAAGGAAAGAGGAAACACTGCTTAAAAAAAGACAGTGAGACAAAGCCTTTTGCCAAATTAGTAAACTTTACAGCTCCCTGGCTGGACCTGAAGCCTCTGAACGAAATACCACTTGAACCTCCGTGAGTGATGTGAAATTTAACTGCCGTGCTCTGTGGTGTTGCTCTCTGTGGTATTTATATTGTTTACCCATGAGTTCTGCTTAAAATGATTGATTTGGTGCCTTGAAATCTATGTCTTACTTTATAGTCCCAGATTCCCTTTCTGTAGAGTCTACGTACATGCAAATGGGTGAAGAGTTGAAACAGTGATGAGCCATAAAGACTGTAGCAAACTTTTTCCCACTTGATAAAAGTCATAGAAACCACTGATACTGAACTGATTTATTAATAGCTATAAACTTTTTTTTTTTTTTTGCCTTTACAGAAAAAGCTTGTTACTGATAACATTTTTCAGGTGTCGTGATTTTCTTGGGTTCTTCAGTGAGTAAGAAAAGCAAACAGTCTTAGTGCACATCCATTTTCTAAGATTGTTTCTCCCTTAAAATTGTAAGGACATAAAATTACAGCACATTCTGTAGAAGCAGAGTATGTTAGGGAGTTTGCCAAGAGTCATTTTTGGAATATTAAGGGGAAACTAAATCTCCTTTTGAAGTTTCTCAAGTTTTAAAGTTTGTATGTTCTCTTTTCATTAAGTTGACATTATTAAATTAAATTACAATGTTTAAGAGCCAAGAATTGATGGTTATTTTAGGACATGTTCCAAACCCTCCAATGCATTGGCTTCCTAATGTAGTGGTCTAGCCAGGCTGCCCAGGACAGCAGCCACATATGGCCATTTCCACTTAAATTCACTAAAATTTAAATTCAGATTGTTAATTGCACTAGCCATATTTCAAGTGCTCAAAAGCCATGTGTGGCTAGTGGCTACCATTCCGAGGTGGGCTGATCCAGGATGTTTCAATGAACATTCAAAATAAGCAATAAATCCAGTCATTTCTGATTAGTCTGAGAGTACTGTCAAATGAGTACTCTCCACCTCATTTGTGTCTTACCTGGCAAGGCTTTACGTGGCCTGTTATGAAATTAATAAGCGGGAGGCATGGATAGGGTTGGAAGAGAATGGCTATTATTATATTAAATTGATTCAGATAAATGGATAATTGGAAGGATAAAATGTATAATTAACACTAAAAATACACAGGAAATTCATAACACTTTAGATTTGCAAAGGACTTTTGATTGCATATAATCCAGCCCTTCTGTTTAACTGATAAGAAATTGGGGAACAGAGAGGTTAAGCAAAATTTATGTCACACAGTGAGATAGTGGCCTTGTTATTCCTTTTTTTTCCAAGTTAATGGCTTTTTCACTGGACAAAGATAACTTGTAAGCAGTTCTATAATCTGTTGCCAGTTAGAGATAAGAAGTGATAATTATAGTAAAATTAACACAAAATCACAAAACATATTGTACAAAACAGGAAGTTACTCTGTGAAAGCCCAACCTTTTGAATCTTCATGTCTTTAGGAAAAAAAATCTTGCTTCAACTAATAGATACCCTTTACTTCAGTCTTGAAATATATTTTAAGATTCCAAAGGGGCTGGGAGTGTAGCTCAATGGTAGAGCATTTGCATAACCTGAATGAAGCCCTGGGATCAGTCATTGACACTTAAAAAAAAAAGGAAACATGTTTCCATTTAAAAGTAGCCATTTAAAGTTGTTAGGAAAAGTACTTTATTTTTTTAACCTGTTTCTTTTTTAGTTTTTTTTTAAAGTTTTAATCTTTATTGCTACATTATATATACATAGCATGATCACTCTCAACATTGAGAATTTGTACCAGTATATAACATGATTTCTCATTTTTCCAGTTCCCCCTCCCCACTATATACATAAGCTTTGTTTCCTTCTTTTTATTACCATCATATTATTTTTCACCTCATTATTTACCCCTATTTCCTTTTGGATATTTTCTATTTCACAATATCTACTATATTTTCTAGAACTCATTTACATTTTCATTTTCTCATACCAAAGAAAAGATACGATATTTACACATCTGTGACCTATTTATTTCACTTATGATTATGTCCTGAAGGTATGTCTATTAGAGTATAAATGACTCAATCTTATCATTTTTTATGACAAAATAATACTCCATTCTATAAAAGAACCACATCTTCTTTATCTAATCTCCAGTTGATGAACATTTGGGTTGTTTCCAAGATTTAGCTATCACAAACTAAGCTGCTATATACATGGGTGCACATATGTCACTGTGCTATGAATCTTCTAATTCTTTTGTATGTATCCCTGGTAGGGGAATAGCAGGGTCAAATGGTACCTCTAATCCTAGTATTTTGAGGAATCTCCACGGTGGTTGTACGAGTGAAGAGTTCCTTTTTCTCCAAAGCCTGGCCATGATTTGTTGCTGGCTAATTCTGAAACAGCAGCCATTCTTTGTGGAGTGAGATGAAATCTTAGTGTTGTTTTCATCTGCATCTCTCGAATGACTGATGATGTTGAGCATTTCTTCTTATATCTCTTAGTTGCTTTTACTTTTTCCTCTGAAAAATGTCTATTCATTTCACATGTCCATTTTGAGTTGGGTCTTTAAATTTGGGTGGGCTGATTTTTTTTTTTTTTGAGCTCCTTACATGTTCTAGGTAATAGCCCTTTGTCTGAGAAACAGCTAGTAAAGATTCTTTCAGATATTATTGGTTGCCTTTTTGCTCTGTTGGATATCTAGGAATCAATCTAACAAAGGAGGTGAGAGACCTCTACTCTGAAAACTATAGCACTCTGAAAAAGGAGATAGAAGAATATCAGAAAATGGGAAGACATCCTTTGTTTCTGGGTAGGAAGAACCAGTATCATCAAAATGGCTATACTTCCACAACTTCTATACTCCCAGCAGCATATTTCACAGATCTAGAGAAAATAATCCAAAAATTCATCTGGAACCACAAAAGACGTAGAATAGCAGGAGCAAATATAAATAACAAGGACATGGTGGGGGGTATTGTGATCCCCAATTTGAAACTGTACTACAAAGCCACTCTGATTAAAAACTGCATGGTACTGGCAAAGTAACAGACCCGAGTATCAGTGGAACAGATCAGAAGATCCAGAAACAATTCCAGATATAATAAGCTACCTCATCTTTGACAAAGGAGCCAAATATCCTCAATGGAAGGAAGATAGCCTTTCAACAAATGGTCCGAGCTGGAAAAACTGGGCTTTAATTTACCACGGACCAAAGCTAGATCTATCTTTTTCACTGTGTACTAAACTAAAATCAAAGTGGATTAGAGACCTAAATATTAAAACAGAAATACTACACCTAGTGCAAAAATAGGTTAGGTAAAACTCTTGAAGACATTGGCTTAGGGAAAGACTTTATGAACAAAACATCTGTAGCACGAAAATTGGCAGAAGAAATCAATAAATGGGATTTCATCTTATTAAAAAGCTTCTTGAGCTGAGGATTTAGTGCCGTGGTTCCGGCGCCTGTCTTGCAAGTGTGAGGGCCAGGGTTTGATCCCTGGTAACCACATACAACAATGACCGGCATGGAAACTCACACCCACCAGCAATCAGTACCCCATACCACAGTGCCGGGCATGGTTGCTCACCCCTGTAATCCCAGCACTCGGGAGGCAGAGGCAGGAGGATTGCTGTGAGTTGGAGGCTGAGTTCAGGGCCATCCTGAACTACAAAGTGAGACCCTGTCTCAAAAAATCTTCTGCACAGTGAAATCCTGGTTTTTTTTGTGTGTGGTCTTATTTATTTGCCTTTCTTCCTTTGTGATGCTGGGTATCCAACCTAGGGATTCATGCATGCTGTGAAACGGCTCTAGCACTGAGCTATGTGTCCATCCTAAACACTGTTTTTATTTTGCAAAAATTAATAGATCATTTGCCATCAGGGAAACTTGTCCCACCCAACCCCACTTAAAGTGAATAGATTTTTTCAGAAAAGCAAGTAAATAGAAATTATTTGTGAAGTGGTATGCTTTTCTCATACTTAATATGTTTCCCCCAGAATTATCTATTTCTGTAAGTTCCATTAGTTGCGGAGAGCTGGCTGTGGAAAATGAGGTCATTTATTCTAACCACTGTGACTGCATGCTGTGAAGACTGCCCTTTGTTAGGATTATTTCTACAGCACTCTGTTGATGATACCTTTCATGTGCTTCTTGAATCTTGTTTCCTCCGTTGCTTCCGCATGTATTAGTTCCAGCCCTGGTCTGTGCTTCCTGTTTTAAGCTGGCTTCCATCTGGGGCTTCCCAGACCCCCGAGTAAGAGTAGTCTGTCTGTGCCACCCTTGGTCCTTTCACTTCCTGGAACAGTGTCCTGCAGCTTCCATTTCTGCCTGCAGGGTGGCAAACAGTTCTGGTTCTTAGTTTGGAAACAGTTCTATGTCCTCTGAGATGAACTTGCTTCCCTGTTCTGAACTCCAGGCCTCGGCTCAGCTATCACTTCCTGAGGTCTTGCCTGACCACCACCTAAATAATTATCATCCTTTTCCATTGTTTTCCTAATCTTTCCTGCCATTTTTTTTGGATGTAGTGCTAATCACTTTCTGACAGACTGTATAGTTTACTAATTTTTTAAAAAACAAATGTACTAGCTCTTTCGCCCAATTAGGATGTAATATCTACTAGGGCAGAGGTGTGATTTGGTTTGGTGTTATCCTATAGGTATTCTGGGGCCTAGAATAGTGCTTAACATCAGAACATTAGTGTTTGGGATAGGTAGACCTAATAGTGCTGGTTCACACAATTGTTTTCCACCGTCTAGTTACCCACTGAGTTATTTGCCCTGGAATTTTTCACATAGTTCTGCCATACTGCTGTTGGATCTTCATATTTAGTATCTTTTCTACCTTCCTGAGTGTTGTAGTCTCACTAAGTTGCCCAAGCTGGCCTTGAATATTGACACTTCTTGACTCACTTTCCTGCTTTGTTAGGCTTACCCTGTGTACCACTGCCCTCAACTCCTGAGGTTGCAGAGCCTCCCAATCTATATAACCTTTGGTTTCTGCTCATCATGTCCGCTGGCCATTTCCCTTGTGGTCCCTTCACTTTCTGTTCCTCTCTTGTGCATCCTCAGCCATCCTTACCTCTCTGCTGACTTGGAGCCTGTCTTGGACTCAGGGACTAGACTGTTGCTTCACACCGGGCATTGGCATTAGGAAAAGCCCAAAATAGGCCTCTGAAATGGACAGACATTTCTCAGATAAAGAAGTAGAGGCAGATAATAAACATATGACAAAATTTTCATCACTCATCATTCGAGAGATGCAGATGAAAACAATGCTGAGATTTCATCTCATTCCAGAAAGGATAGTTGCTGTCAAGAAATCAACCAATGACAAATGCTGGTGGTGTTACTCGGAGAAAGGAACCCTTCTCCACTGTTGAGCGGAATGTAGACTGGTGCAACCCCTGTGGAGATTCCTAAAAAAAAAAAAAATGAAGATTAGAGGTTCCATTTGACCCTGCTATTCCCCTCCTGGGTATGTTCTAAAAAGAATTAGAAAGCATGTGATGTATGCACCCCCATGTTCAGAGCAGCACAATTTGTAATAGCTAAATCTTGGAAATAACCCAAATGCCTATCAACTGGTGACTGGATAAAGATTGGGTATTTTATAAATGGAGTACTACTCGGCAATAAAGAATGATAAACTAGAAATATTTATAGCTAAATGGATACATATTGAGGTCATACTCTTTTTTTTTTTTTAAGGTTTTTTTGAGACAGGGTCTTGCTTTGTGGTTCAGGCTGGCCCTGAGCTCAGCCTCCAACTCACATCACAGCAATCCTCCTGCCTCTGCCTCCCGAGTGCTGAGATTACAGGCGTGAGCCACTACGCCCGGCACTGTGGTATGTGGTACTGGTTGCTGCTGGGCGTGAGTCTCCACGCCCAGTATGGTATGTGGATACCGGGGATTGAACCCGGGTCCTTGCGCTTGCAAGACAGGCGCCGGAACCACTGAGCTAACTCCCTGGCCCTGAGGTCATACTCTTAACTGAAATAAATAGGACACACGTGTAAATACCAAATTGTTGCTCTGGTGTGAGAAACTGAAAACTTAAATGAGGACCAAATTGTATAATTGATACTGTGAAGTAGGAAGAAAAGGTTCAAAGGGGAAGGAAACTAGGGGTGGGGATGGGGGGAGGAAAGAAGGGGAAAAAACTAGTGAAAAAAGAAGAAAAAAATGGAACCAGGGCTTTTGTAAATGGCAAGGAGTAGAGGGGTGGAAGGGAAGGATGAGGAATGGGAAAAAACAAGAACCAAGATATATCATGTCCGGGTACAAATTCCCAGGGATGAATGCAATCCTAATGTATACCTAATAGTGTACCAATAAACTTAACAAATAAAACAGATATGATGCCCTGTGAATTGTTTACATCTCTAAACAAGAAGCTCAGTTACCACGTTCACAGTAAAACTTCAGAGTCCCAGCATTTGCTTGTCCAAGTTAGTTTACTTTTTTGTCATTGTTAATTTATGATGCTGAGACCAGCTCAGGGCCTCTCACATGCCCTGAGCTCTCCTGCCCCTCAGGTCTCAGTTGGTAACTGAGCCTCTAGAGGACGAGGGGTTCACCTGCAGGTTCTGTGAGTCAGCACTTCCTGAAAGCCATGGGCATTAGGGGAATGGGCAGGTACTGCTCTGCATTTCATATAATCTCAGAACCAATATGTCCATTCAGAAGTTTCTTTTATCTAGTGGTATTTCTGCCTAAGAAATCACAAACTGCTCATCCAGTGACCAGTGAGGGGTATAAAAAAACTTCAGGATTGTTAAGAACACAAACCCAGTGTTGATTTGGGCTCAGGTAATACCTGTTTGTACACTATTTCTTAATACACTGTTTTAGATACAAGGTTCCTTAGGGTTGAGATTAAGAACGTTTTGTGTAGCTTTCTCTGTTACACCAGGCAAAGTGCTCTCATGGGTTTCACAGTGTTCTTAAGCAGGATCTTTACCTCTCCTTTATGTGATTTTTGTAGTTGTTTTGAGACAAGATCTTGCTATGGTCCATAGTGACCTTGAACATGTGATTCTCTGGCCTCAACCTCCTGAGTGCTGGGATCACAGGCATGTGTCACTACGTGTTGCTTTGTGTGATTTTTAAACACATGTAGGTTAGCATGTCTTCTGGGATATCCCTGACCTAAGTTACTTGTTGACTTCTGTTCCTCAGCCCACATCTTTCATTTTTGCTTCACAAAAATATGGTAAGCCTGTACCTGGTGTCGAGTGAATGAAAGATCATCTGACTATTTACATGTGTCTTGTATCCTTGGCTGTCATTACATTTGCTTTTCCTGACCTTAACCTTTGTAGAAGCAAGATGCCTAGATTGCTGTGTAATGAACCAGTTCAAGGTATTTTTATAGTTCCTATTCTAAAATAAGTGTTTTATTTCTTCACATTTTATTGAGAAATAACTTTGTATCCTCCCTGCAGTGTCTGATGCACATTGTATGCAGCAGGTAGCTAATTTAATATGCATGGAACTAAATTCCAATGCTGGGTCCATTTCCAGTCTCTTCTTGGCTCCTTGTGGCAGTAGTTTTCAGCCTTTTCCCTGTTGCACAAATAATTCACACTCTTTTAGGAATCTTCAGTTTTCATAAAACCTCACAATATCTTTCACAAATGTAAACTAAATAGCACTGAAGAAGTCTGTGTGTGTGTGTGTGTGTGTGTGTGTGTGCGCGCGCGCGTGTGTGCGCGTGCATGCATTTTAAGAAGGGTATGGTATTCTTAAAAGGTAACTTACTACTGTGAGAGCCAGGTAGTATTCTAGTGATAGGTATGGATGTGTCATATTCTTTCTTCTCTTCACTTATCCTCATCCTTTTGCTGACTTAACATCTTCTTTGTGGGAAGTAAGAGAACATGGAATGAATGAAAGCTTTTTAAACATAACATAGCTGTACCTAGGCATCTGAGTTGGGCATGGCTGCTCCTTAGAAATGACTGTTTCTGGTGTCCCATGGACTCTGACTTAAATGGGTTAGATTGTAAGATTTTGTGAGAACTGGCTGGAGTGATGGCAGAAAGCATATAAGGAGTGGCAGCATTATTACATAGAGAGTTGAGAGGCCGTTACTCATAAACATTGATAGTTGAGCTGGTTTTGGTACCAGATCACTTGTGACACACGAGGACTTTTATTAAGTTGAGTATCTTGCGTGAGGTCACCACAGTCCATGAGGAGTTGAAATAAGTCCTATTTGTTGGTGAACAAACATGTCCATATTAAAGCTGTGAATTACCTGTACAAAATTGATAGTTTTGCTGTTGTGACCTTTTTGGTTGACCTTGTGTAGAGAAGCACTCATTAGTCTTTATTCCTGGTATTTTCTATTATCAAATTATAGCTGGTTATCATTCTGATAGAATTATGTTACTTTTGGAGCACGTAGAATCAAGTTAATATGATTAAAATAATTAAAAGTGCTTTGCTTTCTCTTTGCTTGCTTGTAGGTAATTCTTCCTGTAAGATGAATTGAGGGAAGAGGACACTTAGTTTTCTGCCATGGAGAGCAGTCGATCAGTTTCCAAAATGCAAGACCCCTCCTCTTCCCTTTTGGAAAAGCACGTCGACTCAGCTAATGGAAATAGAGACCTTGACTCAGGTAGGAGTTTGCTTCTTCTGTCTTTGTGGCTGAAACATTCATGGGGGAAGTATTTTGAGATCTCATGTACCACGTGTTCCCTGAGATTACTGTTCTGTTTCTAGGGATACACTATAATAGCTTGAATGTTATACACAGTTTGTGTTGAAGTCAGTATTATTTTATTAGACAGAGCAGATGAGGTAATAGTGAGGCAGCACATTACAAAATATAAGTGCCTTGTACCTGGAAACTTTGCTGAGTCATTGTGCTGTCTTGCACAGATGTCCCTGGTGCTCTGGCCTGCGGAGTCTCTGTGCACTGTCCTATGACACTGTATTTCAGCACCGTGCCCAGGGTGGTCATGGTGCTGACAGTTGGGACAAGAAGGGCTAAACTCAGCAATTCAGGGCTGAGACCAATGCCAGTTTTTCTAAGAGCCCTTTGATGGGAGATTGATTGCATATTCCTGCTGTTGCAAAGCCTGCTGGGAAATAGACATCTCTCCCGTGTGCCACATAGAGACGAGAGCCAGTTCTGCCCCAAACTATAGGAGACACTGCTAACACAGATGTTTTCCTGAGCCCCGAGCTTGCCTTTTGAAAGGGTATGTGATGTGAAAGAAAGTTAGGTCTTGCAGATTTGTGGTAAAGTGTTCCTCCCAGAGTTACTCTGCTAAAACAAAAACAAAAGCAAACAAAATCCCCACAGCCTTTTGTTGAATTTTAATGTCTGACTAATGGGTTTATAAGTGCATCCTTTTTCTAGATACAGATATAATAAACAGTTTATTTAAAAAAGGTATCTTTTTTTTAAAGATTGCACTATTCATGCGTAACAGCGAATTAAGTAAGGATAGTTTAGTCTTCTGATTCATAAACACTTGTGGTGAATTCATGTGAAAACAAATGGTTGCTCACTGAGGGGGAGGTTTAACTGCTGCCTAAAGAAGTTGCCAAGTTCGTCTTCATGTTTTTATCAGACTTGTCAGTGATAGAATTACAGGTGCTTGATATCATTGAATTAAATGCTTCTCAAATTAGGTCTTTATTTGGAAAAAAGTCTGGAAATAAGTAAATACCGTAATAGGATGAAAGATGATTAGTATCTGCTTCAAAATGAGGCAGATAACCTGACACACTTTTAGATTTTTTGCATGAAGTATGCGTGGAGCCTGATCCACTGTCCCTTACTGGAAACTGAAGGTTCCTTCTGACTTACTTGGGTTGAAGAATAGTTGTGCCTTTTAATAATCATCTTTCTTATATTTTTATGAGTGACATAATTTTCCCCTTTGGAGGTTCCTGAGCTTTCCCTGTGCTTTTTGTAGTATGTCACCCACACACATCAATGTCTATTACCTTGTCATTTTCAGTGGTATGTTTCAAAACTGTTTAAAAGCCAGTGGTGGTTCGGCTTTTCATTTTCTTGCAGCTGTGTGTAATAGCTCTCTTGTTTTCTCTCTGTCTCACTGTTTCTAGCTTAAGTAGATTCTGAAAGTCCTTAATGACAATCCACTGCAGGAAGTTATCTGTACTGATGTTCCGTTGAGGATGGATGGCCCAGCTATGGAGGTCTGAGAGCAGAAGTGGCCTCAGCGGCTGGGGGATTCATGCCGAAAGCACATCCCACAGGAGGTTCAGGTTTTTCACAAAAGTAATACTGTAAGATTATTCCGGATTACCCTTACATTTTTTCAGATCTTGGCTCAGGATGCCCCCCTGCCGCCATGGCCCGTCCCCCTTCTCTTTGGAATTTCCAAATGTACTTGTGTGACGGGAGATACTCAGAGTCTAACTTTGTAGACACAGAGGCTGATTTAATTTTAGAAATTCAAAGTTAGTTTTGAGCATTTAAACTATTAA